>JAMAMT010000090.1:0-104798 GCA_023630325.1 Syncephalastrum sp. PYS2702
TCCATTTATTCACATCATTTGAATCATATCTATTTGATTAGGCGGAACGACATACTCCTCTACGGCATGGGTGGGATCCAAGAGACCTGTCCCTTTCACGCATTGACTCCTCAATCCAATCCTCTCGTGGGCAGTTCGAATGGCTGGCAAACAAACACATACGATACATACGATACATACGATACATACGACACACAAACCATCTTCTTAATTCTCACTCTCATCCGATTGAGAGAGGACTTGGCACGATGATCAAGTTCTGGATCTCCCAATTCCTGCACATGGCATACTCATATATGGCGCTCTCAGATCAGCCTCAAGAAAAGGTCCACTTTACCATTTAGTTTTGCGCGCAACGCAGTACTGGCACCAAGTCACTCTTATCGGTGCATAGCCATAAATGCTTTCAAGCAGCGGTCCCCTCTTTATCATTGTGCCAACATGCAAACAAGCAACAAGCATTTGAGAACCGCATAGGCAGGTACCTCGTTAACATATTTCAATCAACTCCATCGCTAACGCAGGTTTCATTTTATAGACAGGCGTACACAGGCACTGGATCCCTCCTACTGTATAACGGTGACGGTCGGCCATACATTGGCACTTATCACGGGGCAAGCAACAGCAACATCCGTCTTTTGAACGAGGTCCGCAGCCATTCGAGCATACTCAAGAGGAGCGCTGCTTTAAGGAAGGCGCGAAGCCAAACTACATCGCTGCAGCACATCAGAAAGCACAGACACGCAAGCTGTATACGCGCAAGGCACGGTGCAAAGCCATGACGACACCACTGTCGATTCAAGGAGCTACGACCGCGGCCCAAGGGAGATACTACTGGACCCTCGGCACAGTAACGCAAGCTATATATGAGCAAAACCAAGGCGATTCTTCCATCGAGTCAAGGCGTTACAACCTTACAACCACGACATCAAAGGAGACACTGCTGGATCCGCGGCACAGACGCGCAAGCTATATATGCGCAAGACACTAAAGTAATTCCATGACGACACCACCGTCAATGCGAGGGAGCCACAACCAGGACACGAAGGGAGACACTGCTGCACCCACGGCACAGACGCGCAAGCTACGTAGGCGCAAGAGCTACAAAGATACATCTAAAGGTCTGGTTAGCCCAATACCTTGCTACTCTGCATGCTTCGACAAGGCGGGCGTCTCACACTCTTCCACGGTGGTGACAAGCACTCGAGGCTACAAAAAAAAAAAAAAAAAAAAAACCAAGCATGACGGGGACATCTATGCAAAAAGGTAAGTTTGAGTGTCATGCAAGTAACATTTTCAGATACTTATATCATTATTTGCATCACTGACAGGGGCACAAAGCTAATCGAGCGGACGCATCGGATCGAAGGGACTGATACGGGGAAACTATCACGGCAGAGTAATCAGACAGACAAGCAAGACGGGGACACCCATGCAAAGGTAAGCTATTATTTTCGTCCAAGTAACAGTTTCAAATATTTATGTAATATCAACATCTCTGACAGGGACACAAAGATAATCTGGCGGACGCATCGGATCAAAGGGACTGAGTACGATGGAACAACTACGACAGAACAGCTACAGAGACAAACAAAACGGGGACATGGTACACAAATAGGTATGTCATTAACTATACTTGCACAATCATATCAAATGCTCATCTAGTTATAATTTTGTTCCCTGATAGTGCGCAGACGCGAGTCCAAAGCACGCCACCACATTCGACGGGGAATATCTCCATATTCCACATATCGTGGATCGCGACATGCGGTTCTTCCAATTTCGACATGGACATTGGTGCCCAGGAAAAGCAAGAAAGATTGTGGCGACCTATTCTGCGAGCTTGACCATAGCAGCCTCTCCTTTATACGCGGCGACATATCCAACGACTTGCTTTGGTTGTTCTCTTCTCAGTTGTCCTTTTGAGAAACCCACTTGGAATGGAAGCACCTTTAAAAAGGTAAAGCACACTGCAGTTGACATGGCAAAGATCTTACTTATTTTTCATAGCGCATGTACTACACCTGCTTTTCGGCGCTCCTGCCCTCCTGTACATACTTTGGGCGATAGCTTTCTAGCTACGTGCATTCCAAGCTCAAAGCTATGCTCTGCTCGGGTGGACAAGCTGCTCTCTGGATCGAACATCATCCGCTGCTCTACTCATCTCGGCTGGCTGCAACACGAAAAAAAAAAGAAGAAAAAAGAAAAAGAAAAAGCAAAGGATAAAGACACACGTCGTCCGACCCAGACATTACATGGTAAGCAATGATGACTGCTCATTTACATTATCATTCACTAATTCCATCACTGTTTGATGTCTTGCTTAGGTCACCGGACAAAGGTACACGGACACATACAGAAAAAGTCCCTTTCTACAAAGATCTATTGAAAAGCGTCGTCCGGCCCAAACATTACATGGTAAACAAAAATGGCATTTGATTCGCATAGTCAGGCGCTAAATCCATCATTGTTCAATGTCTTGTTTAGGTCACCGGGCATGGTAGACGGACACATACATGAAAAGTCCCTTTCTACAAAGATCTATTGCCTTACGAATCAGTAGGCATATCCAAAGCAAAATCTTACGAGATATGCTCTATGCATAACAGCACCAGCCCCGAAAAGAGATAAGAGCAAGCCGATTACATGATGCAATATCCAGCGGACGCACTTGTTTCATACTGAGTATCATGGCTTATAGTTCCTTATGCAAATAAAAATGCAGCCCATGTATATCATGACATGCAATGGACCTTGACATTGTTTATAAAATGCTCGTGATGAGTCCATCTACACCCATACTATACCATAGATATTTCGCAGGTAAAAATGCAGATGAAGACATAGCATGCTTATGACCACGAAAAGGCTCTTGGTGAACATCATTGCTGATTTATATTAAATCTGAAAGCAGAGACACCTTAGACATAGGTGCATCGGCGTAAAAACAGATCACATTGTTCTGCTTTCGTAAAGGAGCAGTTAGGGACACTCTTCGTCGCTCCGAGAGTTCAGTTCATCATATATATACTGTATGTGTGTATTTTTTCACAAATCAACGCTGCATCATTAGTAACTGCACTATAATAAGAAGTCGCTTGAGTACTTCGATGTCGAATTACGGCTGAAAGGCATACAGCACGCCCAAGGACGCTATCGACTAGCTAGACACGCAAGAGGATGGTGACAAATATGGTTTCCATTCAAGAAAACGACGTGGCTGATGTGACCCGAAGACTTGGCAGCCGTTGACTAATAAGATGATTATCAGCCCCGGCAAAAGCACTCAGTACGTTGCAACGAACGAATGGGGGCCTTGTAGACCTATATTTTCGCTTTTTCTTGCTGTGTAACGATCCTGCTCATATTTCTAATCCCAGTTTCTCTTCTTTTCTCTCATGAACCCTGTAACAGCCTATCGTTTTATTACCAGCAAGCAATTTGCGGTTGTGGGTGCAAGCACCGACCGGTCCAAGTATGGCAATCGCGTGTTGCGATGGTACCAGGGCCATGAACTGCCCGTGATCCCAGTGAATCATAAGGAAGCCGAGGTGGAATCGCTTCGTGCGGTTGGGTCTCTTCGCGAGGTGTCTGACCCGACCGAGACAGGTCTGTCGATTATCACGCCGCCCAAGGTGACTCTCGATATCTTGAAGCTGGGCAAGGAGCTAGGTTTCACGCGCTTTTGGCTGCAGCCCGGTGCGGAGGACAAGGCCGTGCTGGACTATGCCAAGGAGGCCGATCTCGATATCATTGCAGGTGGTCCTTGCATCCTCGTCCAGGGTCCCGGACTGTTGACTCACCGTTCCAAAATATAAATACCAAGTTTGATTACTATTTGCCTATGCTTATGAAGTTTGTCTGCGTGATATCAACGTAATACTTGATGGGAGCTAGACCATGTTGACGCTCGCACGCTCGAGGAGGATAAAACACAAGGTCCAGTGTCACATGCAGATACCCTCAAAAACATGTGGTGTGGAGATGGTCGGCAGTATGGTAACAAGGAAACGACAGTGGTGTATATTGGGTATCATGAAAATTTTAAAATAGGTGCAGTGACGACGTGAAGGAAACGAGTCTACATTTGGGGGTGGAGCAAAGCTGATTTGTCAGCGCAGGGCAAACCTCTATTCCTACTAACTCACCTATCGAGTGGAAATCGCTTGCACTATCGACACTGAACGTCAGGACGTTGCACTTGGCGTACTGGCAGCCGATTTTGCCTTGGTTCGCGAGAAACGGAGCACGCCGCTTTCGTCCTCTGTGCAACTGCCCTCTTCTCCTGAATAGCGATCTATTATGGAGACAATGCGAGTGGATGCTTCCTTTTCGTCGGCCGCTGATACACCGAGCCAACGGGCTGCCCATGGCTTGGACACACTGTAGTAGGCTTTGCGCAGATGTTGCACGGCCTTCTTGCGCATGGGGCTGACGAGCAAGTCGAGCAAGAAAGTGAGATCCGGGTCCGGCGGGTCAGGGTAGATGTGATTGAAGAACTCAAGTGGGCTTTCGCATCGGGCGACACGGCATGCAAAACGAAAATACGAATGTTGTTCGCAGGTGCCGGCACGCTTGTAGGCCAGGACACGCTCGCGAGCATGATTCATTTCTCGGTGATAACAGGTCAAACAAAGGATGTCGAGGGCAATGAAGGCGGGTTTAAGCTCAACGCCTGGCTAGAAAGATGGGGTGGTTAACATGCTAATTTCAGCGGGTTAGAGTATGTCCTGTACTTGTGAATAGAGGTGATCAACGAGGCCGCGGACGCTTTTCCACAGTTCGTTCATGTCATGCGCCTTGAGGTTACATACAGCTGAGAGTTCGAATACTGCCAAGAAAGTATAAGCCGATATTCCATGGCTTCGAAGGTATTAGTACCATTCACGGCAAATGCGTAGTTTCCATGACTCCAGTTGGAAGCAACGATGCCCTCGCGTAATTTGCGAAGCAGATCAGCCGTACCAGAGAAGGTTTTTGGTATTTGCTCCTCCGTCGTATGCTTCTTCCACTGTATCCTGCTGGTTAAGTGGTGTCTGTGTCTTCTTTTTCAAACAAACAAAAACATACCCTTTCCAAGATACGTCGCCAGAGTGCGAACTGATGGTCTGTTTTCCTGAGACTGGGTAGCAAGCATATTCAATTGAATGAATGAATGAATGAATGGTTATCAAAGGAACGTGGGGGGGGGTATCCACCTGTGTGTATCCTTTGCCCAGATTTCATCTTGGTGTACGCGACTGACCAGAGGCATGTTTTCGATATTTCTTTGCTTTTCTCTGGCTTCGGCTTCCCAGTCGCGTTTCGAGCGTGGAAGACACTGCTGATCTGCCACTAGAATGAGACCCCTTTTACATGGGTTTAATGACCTTGGACTCACTTTGCCTTCGCCCATTGTTTGGAGAAGAGGACTTGTTTCCTCGAGTGGGGGATGCCATGCGTCGATTGTGTGGGGATGGACGACAGTTGTGTTTTCGTGTTCTTTACAAGAAGCGAGAGGAAGAGGAAGAGGAAGAAACAGCCTATTTCAAGTCGCGCTGGAATTCATTTGAATTGTATGCCAACAAGAGTTATCCTTCACGCTGATTGCCACCTAGGAATAGGTGGATATTATGTATGTACTAAGCTTTGTCTAGTACTATAGAAGAGCGTCTATGCCGTGATGTGGACGAGGTGCCTCTTCCACTTGTTCGTCGGGTGTGAACATATGCAAAAAAGACCCAACAGCGGAAATCGTGGTAAGCTGAATGGTCAACTTTTTCAATCGAGCCTTTTGTTCTCTTATTTCATGTAAGTATATGATTATCACGGGAGCAGTACAAGAGTAGCAATCCGGCATTGACTTTTGACAGGTATGCGTGTCTGCGTAAAGTGGTAAATTTCATGCGGCGCAGCAAAAAAAAGAGAGAGGTAAGAAATGACTGAATTGGGAGTGACTGAGTTCGTTACTCTTTCTACACACACATAAGAATAAGAACAATAATATAATATCACACTATGGGCCGACGCAAGAAGACGTACATGGACGACGGATCCGACTCATCCGACGAAGAAGGCGGGCGCATCTCGTTTGATATCACGGATCGGGATCTCGAGGACGAGATGGCTGGCTTTTCAGGCGCACCTCAGCGCAAGAAGCGGATCGTAGACGAAGCGCTGGGCGATGACGACGACGACTACGACGATATACCACGCGGTGGCCTTGGATCAGGCTTCACCGCCAGCAGCTTCACTCAATTCCAGACGAGCCGCAGCGCTTCGAACGAAAACACGCCGTCACCTCGACCCGCCGCCGCCGACTCACCGACGCCGAAGCCGCGTCGCGCACCCAAACCAGCCGCCGACTTTGCCAAGTTCAATGCGCACTCGACCGGGTTTGGCAAAAAGATGCTCGAGAAGATGGGCTGGAAGATGGGCCAAGGCCTGGGCCAGTCCGGCGAAGGCATCATCAACCCCATTGAGACGAAGCAGCGCCCCAAGGCGATGGGTATCGGTTTCCGCGGCTTCGACGAACGCACCGACCAGCACAAGGAAGAGCAGAAGCTGCACGGGCACGACGTCTCGAGTGAAAGCGAGGAAGACGAGCAGGTGCAGAAGCGGAATGCATGGAAGCAGAAGAAAGAGCCGGTGCCGTCCGGACGCGTGCGCAAGGCCAAGCCGAAATACAAGCTCGCCACGGATATCATTGCCGACATTGAGATGCAAGAGGCTCCGCCCGTCCAGCCCCAGAAGATTGTCGACATGACCGGTCAGACCGCCCGCGAGATCTCCATGGCAGAAATACACCAGACCCCGACCTGGATCGAAACCACGACACGGCTGCCCGAGCTACGACACAACCTGCAGCTGATTGTCGATCTCTCGCGGGGCGACCTCGAGAACCTGGCCCGCGAAAAGAACTCGAACGCGGCGCGCATGCACACCTTTGAAGACGAGCGCACCGCCGTGCGGCGGAGGATCGCGACCGACAAGGAACGTGTGGCCCGCCTCGCGCAGGTCCAAGCGCTCGGCGCCGAACTGCAGCAGATGGCCAAGAACGCGCTCGGCACGGGCGCGTACAACCAGGGCAGCATCACCGCCCTCTTTGGCTCGGTCTTTGACCAGTTTGAGCAGCACTTCAAGGCGGAAATCAAGACACTGGGTCTGGATGCGGTCGTCGTCGCGGCCTGGGCGCCTGTTCTTAAATACAGAGCCGTCCACTGGAACGTACTGGAGGACCCGACCTGGCTCGCCGAGGACTTTCGACGGTGGCGCGGCCTGTTGCGATGCAACGACGACGACGAGCGGGGCATGTCGATCCGCCGGATAAAAGCACGGACCTCTCTGACAGCAACTCCGTACGAGGTCATGATGAACACGGTCTGGCTGCCCAAGGTACGCAGCGCCATCAAGTAAGTGACAATGGCAGCAGGGCCGAATTCGAAAAAGGAATAGTGCGTGTTGACTGAAATTTTTATTCCTTTATTTCAGTGGACCCTGGAACATACGCGAGCCCGAGCCAATCGTGCAACTGTTGGAGACATGGGCGCCACCGCTCCTGCCACGCTTCATCCATGAAAATGTCATTCAACAGCTTGTGCTGCCGAAACTTTCACGTGCAGTGGCTGACTGGGACCCACGCAACGACCCCGTGATGGTGCATACCTGGATCCATCCATGGCTCCATGTCCTCGGCTACTGGCGCATGAGCGATCTATTTACGGAGATACGACACAAATTCTCAGTCACGTTACGGCACTGGCATCCTTCGGACGAGTCGGCGCTGCACATTCTGATGCCTTGGAAGGATGTGTTTGTCACGAGCGACCTCGACAAGCTACTCCACAAGAGCGTCGTGCCCAAGCTGGCCCAGGTTCTGCACCACGAGTTTACGGTGAACCCGCAGCAGCAGCAGCTCGAGCCGCTCGTGTGGTGCCTGGCGTGGCAGACGCTCTTGCCAGGCGAAATCGACAGCTTACTCGAAAAAGAATTCTTCCCCAAGTGGCTCCATGTCCTGCAGCAGTGGCTCTCGCTCGGCCGGGACGAGGTCAACTATGACGAGATCCGGCAGTGGTACACATGGTGGCGACAGGTGTTTGATGCACAAGGCCTGGGTGAGCAAAAGGCCGTGGCGGCAGGTTTCCGGCAAGGATTAGACACCATTGCAAAATATATCTAAGGAGCTGTCTATCGGATGAGGTGCAGCTTTTTTTCTTCTTTTATCCGTCAATTCTGCCTTTCGGTCTGAGTGTCTGTGTGTGCGTTTAGAATTTTTTCTTTTTCACTCTATTGGGGTGGGACCAGCGGACCTGGCAAGGACAGTGACACAAAAGGGGTGACACAAGGAGGGCGATATATTGAATAAGGTGAAGCACCCCAGGGCCGCATAATCACGACTGAGGTATCTGCGTGGGTGACCCTAGTATCTCGGACGCCAACTGTAATAGAAAGACAAAGGAGGCGTTCGGAGCAGCAAGGGGTTCAAGGGGGTGCGGGGCGAAACAAATGAAAAAGTATGCATGTGTGTGTATCTATGTGTGTGTGTATGTGTGTATCGTTTGAGTGTTATGTGATAAATGTGCAAAAGAAGGTAGACAGACCAAAGCCTAAAAAAGAAGGCCCAAAGTGACATAGAGTCATGGTTTCGTGCGACCTTTTATCGAATCATTTTTCAATTGTTTGCATCGCTTTTTCCATCTCTTTTCTCCCCTCACTCTTCTTTTTTTCCACTTTTTCACTTTTTATTATTTCTTGCCCTGCACACGGCCGATCAAACATACGAGTTCTTTCTTTCCGTTGAACGCCCTCTCTTGAAGCAGCCGCAATGTATTTCCATTCGGCCAGCTATCGGCACGAGCAGTACAGCGCTCTGAAATCCAATCCTCATAAAAAAGAGAAGAAAAAGAAGCGATCCTCCCTGTCATCCAATGCGTCCGGTGTCGACAGTGGCTACACCTCGTCGACCTCCTCCTCACCAAAAAACGGGCAGCCCTCACCCATAAGTCAACGCATGGCCGACGATAACACACAGACGCCAGCACCCACTCCATCGCAACCACAACTATCCCAGCCCCAACCATCGCAACCGCAACCGCAACCGCACATATCACAACCACAACAAACGATCCACAAGACTCGAAGCCGCGGCTCGAGCATGGCCGAGAGTCACCGCAGTGGGGCGACAGACAGCACTGCGACGACCACAGCAAGCGGAAAACGTCCAAAGAAGAAGAAGAGCAAAAACAAGGATTTGCAGCGCGAGCCGGACCTGGTCTATTCGTGTCCACGGCCGCTGGCGTTCCCGTTTCACAACGATGCCCACTTTTTACCCGTGGCCGAAGCTGATCCACGCGATGTGGCCCGAGTGACACCTCAGCCGTCCCGGCGAGCATCGTCTGTACAATCCAGCAAGGCGTCGACGACGTCGTCTTCTTACTACTACAATCCCCGTGCGTCTCTGAAATCCTCCGTGCACGGCGAGACGGACACGATCCACAGCCGCCGTTCATCTATCCTCAGCTCCATGCAGCGAGGCACCGTCCGCTCGTTGCGGTCCTTGTTCCAGCTTCCCCATCACGACCTCCCTCCACCACCCGCTTATCAGCATTATTCTCCGCCGCCCTCGGACGATCCACAGCACAAGCGTCTGCCGCGCCTCGACATTGCCAAGGGCACCGTCTCCTCCCTCCGCCACATCTTCACCAAACACCCCGAACCACCGCCTCCGCCCACGCGCATGCCACCCGCCGTCGCTGCGACGAGCGGCGTACCGAAACGCGCTCCGTCTCGGCCGCCGTCCGTGCATCTAGACTTGCCACCGCCACCACCGAAAAAGAAGCCGTCCAAGTTTGCGTCGTTCTTTGCGAAACCCAAACCGGCAGGCGATCTCCTGGAGGCGATGCCCAAGCCGCCCACGACGCCTCCCTCCTACAGCACCGCATCCCACAAAAAGTCACCCTTGTCGAGCCTCAAAAAGATGTTTGCTCGCTCGGACCCCAAGCATACCTCGTCATCTCACGCTTCTGCATCTCACGCCTCTGCATCCCCACCGCCTTATTCACCCACACCACCGCCGCCATCCCCGCCCTTATCCGCATCCACTGCATCACCCGCTCAGGCATCCTCGCCAGCACACGCACAACCGAGAAAGTCCTTTTTTGCATCCTTCCGACGATCCTCTTCTAAACCACCACGAACGAGCGTACCGCCGCCGGATCAGAAAAAGAAGCCCAGCGCGGACGCGACACAGCAACAAGACGAAGTCGCCGCTTCTTCGGAACCCTCGGTCGTGCGTCGTATCTGGAAGAGCTTCAAGCGTATCGTGTCTGGTAGCAAGACATCCCGCGTGGGTGTGTTGTAGACTTTCTTTTTTTTTTTCTTTTTGTATGAAAACAACCTATGCCTGCATTCCTTTCTTGCATCTATGTACCTCTCCACCTATGCCTCTCCCCCCGCCCCCCGCCTCTCCAGTTATGCCTGCCACAGTATTCCCCTCTACCTTCCCGCCTTGTCTTTTGATCCACCTGACCCATTCACCTCATTTATTTGTAAAGCAGACCGTTTGTAAAACTATCGTAGCCATTAGTCATGAAGAGAAAAAAAAAGTCATCTGCATACACTAGCTAGTAATAATATTTATTGTTCTTTTTTTATTTACTTTTTAACATATCAGCCATGCATAGACAAACAGATGAGAGAATGCAAGTGATTTTTTTTGGGGGGAGGGGCTGTAAATGGTTGATGAATTGTTAGACGGTCATGGATGATCGGCATGAAAAGGCAAGTTTGGCTGAGCCAACCAAAAGCTGTTGCACCTCAAACTGGGCCAACTGTAACGCCACTTTTTTTTATCCCTTTTTTTTTCCTTCATACATTCTTTCAAACATACAGCTTTGACGTATCATGGCGCCGCCATACACTTACCCGGTCTCGGGTATTTTCTACTTTCTTGGCCATCCCCAGGTACACCGCTCGACAGAATACCCATAAGAATCATAATAAATAAGAAGAGAGGAACCCACTGACACGCATTGTTATCGTAGCTCTGGGTAAAAGTCATTTGCCCGTTCCTTTTGACACTCATCTTTGGCATCATCTCGCTCGTATTGTCGTTTGTGTTTCTTTTACCCCTGCAAGCCCATGCGCTTATCGACGCCCATTGTCCGGCCTGGCTTGCCTGGCTGGTGTCTGTGATTTTCGTGCTTCTGGAATCGGCCGTGATGGATGTCATTTTCTTTGCCATTGTGCTACCGTTCTTCCAGGATGCTATCTTTGATGCGACGCTGCGGGCGCGAGGCCTGTCGCGTATGTTTGACACGCGTGTGGAAGTCAACGGGATGGTGCTCTGCTGTCGGGGTGTCTCATCGGGTCTGCTCCTGGCGTGGTTCCTCGTCCTCGCCCAGGTACGTGGATTCGTATCTATTTACAAGAAAGCAGTCGTGCTAAGTCTTGGCACTACTAATTATGTAGATTGTGGTCTGGATTGTCACTGCTCCTCTGCACCTGATTCCCGTTCTGGGTACCGCTATTGCTTGCTACATCAACGGGTGGCCCGCCTGGTAAGCAACCCACTCGATGACATGGCGTTTTTGTGGTCACTCATACACCCCTTTTACTTTGTGCTGTAGCTGGGGCCAGCATATCCACTATGACCTCGAGTTCCGTGGCTTTAGCGTGTCCGAGTCGCGCCGGTTTGCGTGGGCTAATCGGGGCGCGTACTGCAGCTTTGGCGTGGTGGCGTGTGCGCTCGAGTTGGTGCCGCTGTTCAACCTGCTGTTCATGTGGACCAATGTGGTCGGCGCTGCGCTGTGGGTGGGCGACAAGTATGAAAAGAATGAAGCCATCATTGCCAAACAGCAGCAGCAACGCCAGCCTGCGCCCCCCTCGGGCAACTCGTCCATTGCCACCATTTATCCCTCCGTGCGTAGCCCCAGCTCCTTTGTGCCTTCCATTGACAGCGAAACAAGCCGCTTGCTTCACCAAGGCACTTCCACAACAAAAGACGGGTATGGATCCGCTGCAGTGTAACAGAAAAAGGCGATATACACTTTCTTTCTTTCTTTGATTCCACTCTCTTTTCTATTCCACTTTTGATATCCCTCCCCCCTTTATTTCTCGCCCTGCGCTGGCTTTTTTCTTTCTGTTTACCTCTCAATGTAAGAGTACAGTTTTGGCACCATCCTTGCCGGTCCTTATTTCATTCTTTCCATGCTTTTTCTTGTTTCCTGTTGTGGTCAGATCTTAACCCTGTCTTCTTGACTTGTTTGTGTAGCTACCAGCGTCTGATGTACTAAGTCGTCGTTTGCAAGTTTGCTCGACTCACCCCTCTACTCCGTTTATCTTCATCCAACCAACCCAACATAGGCTGAGACTATGCCACTGCATCCCATGCGCAGCTGTGTCGTATACCCCTATTAACAGTACCTCATGAACACACCCACCCATCACCCATACTCCCACTCAATAGCAGAAAAATATACATAGAGCCACAGTGATACGTGTAGCATGCACCAGACTTGAATATACTTCTCATGTTCTATGTGTATGTGTGTGTGTGCCGTTATTTGAGGCAACAGCAATCCTGTTTTCGCAGGTGTGTGACGCGGGGAGTGAACGCGGACAAGCGCGTGTAGAAAAATTGTATAATTTCTGTGCACACGCGCGACGGGTCTCAGACAGGATCTCTCTCTCTCGCTTGAGCATTAGAGAAAAAGATGGACGAGATTGAAGTCGATGCGAAGCGTTTCCATAAACGAGCTCGCTCGCTTATCAACCAGTGGAAGGTATACACTCAGTCTCTCATTCTACTCAGGATCACCCTGTCATGCATCCATCCTACCGTGGATCGACCCAAACCAGAACACAGCAGGCTCATGCACTCCGTTGTTCTTCTGTAGAGCGAGGCCAACGCAGAGCTGTTCCAAAACACAGACGCCATCCTCTTCGTGATTGGTGACGACGATTATGAGAACCCTTACCGCAAATCCGTCACTTTGGAGGTTTGATCTTTTCTTTCAATGTGTGTTGTCATGGGCAGTATTGCTCATGTAATTGAATAGACGTGGCTCATTGGTTTTCCTGTCTACCAAACCATTATGCTCTTGACGCCCGAGAAAATCACGATTGTCTGCAGTGCCAAGAAAGGTACTACAAACAACTCTTTATTCTAACCTAGACCCGAACACGCGCTCACCTCTTGTTTGTGCTGTAGCTGATATCCTCGATAAACTCAAGAAGGGCGATAAACAGGTGCCCTTGGAAATCCTGCGCCGCAGCAAGAACAATGTTGAGGACAATATCAATCTCTGCGTTCCGCTTCTCGAATCACTCAAAGACGTATGTGTGGTTTTTCTTCATTTTTCATTCCCTTTGGCTGACGCGTTGAATCTCTTTCTCCCTGCTTTTTCGTATGAATAGAAAAAAGTCGGTGTCACGAAAGACAAGTTCAAGGGCAAGAATGTCGATGAGTGGAACAAGGCCAAGACCAAGGCCGACGTCAAGTACGAGGAGATCGATATTCAGATCGCCCTTTCGGCTTGCATGGCTGTCAAGGACGAGGAGGAAGTGGTATGTCCTTCAAGACCAGCAGAGAAAAACCTCCCCCCCCCCCTGTGTTCACTCATACATCCTGAATAGAAAACAATGCGTCTTGCTGCCAAAGTTAGCGCCAACGTCATGAAGAGCCACTTTATCCCCGAAATGTCCACCCTCATCGACGAGGAAAAACCCATCACCCACGAGAAGCTTTCGGAACTGACCGAGTCAGTTTTGGATCTGGATAACGCCAAGTTTTCTAAAAAGGTCCACATACCGCAGGAGGTAAGGAAAAAAAAAGAAGCTGCAATCCTATTTCGATTTGCGGGGCACGAAGGCTCATCGGGTATCTAGATGGTGAACAAGGACGAGCTCGACTGGTGCTACACGCCCATCGTGCAGAGCGGTGGCGAATATGACCTCAAGTCTTCTGCCATGTCCAACAACCACAAGCTCCATTCAGGCGTTATTCTGTGCTCCTTGGGTTTGCGCTACAAGTTCTACTGCTCCAACATTGGTCGTACCTTCCTCATCGACCCCAACAAGACCCAGGAGAAGAACTACGAGTTCCTGCTCGACCTGCAGCAACGCGTCCTTGAAGTTGTCCGCGAGGGCGCCAAGATCAAGGACGTCTACGCCAAGGCGTTGCAGCACGTCAAGTCGAAGCGACCTGATCTCGAGAAGCACTTTACAAAATCCATCGGCTTCGCGATGGGCATCGAGTTCCGCGAGGCCGGTCTCGTCCTGGGTGCCAAGAACGCGCGCGAACTGCGCAGCGGCATGGTCCTCAACCTGTCGCTCGGCTTTACTGATTTGGAGAACCCCAAACCGGCGGACGACAAGAGCAAGACGTATGCGCTCCTGCTTGTCGACACGGTCCGAGTAACACACGACTTGCCGGTCGTCCTGACCAACGAATGCAGCAAGAAGCTCAACGAGATCTCGTACTTTTTCAAGGATGAGGGCGCTGACGATGCGGGTGAGGCTGAGGCGCCTGCGCCGCGTCCCAAAAAGAGCGACCCGCCTTCCAAGAGCGCCATCCTGCGCAGCAAATTCAGAAGCGAGGATCAGGTCGACGAGTCGCGCGAGCAGAAACGGAAAGAGCACCAGAAGCAACTGTTTGCCCAAAAGCAGGCTGAAGGTTTGGCCAAATTCTCGAGTGCGGACGGTACGGACGGTAACGAGGATCGGCCTGTATTTCGCAAGTTTGAGAGTTATCGATCCGAAGCGAAACTCCCGCGCGAAGTGCGCGATCTCAAGGTAAAGAGAAGCGTCATGGGTCGACGTATTTGTGGACACTCACCTCCTTTGTCTTCTTTAGATCGTCGTGGACAAGCGAAACGAGACCATCATCCTTCCCATTTATGGCATGGCTGTGCCTTTCCACATCTCGACACTGAAAAACGCCAGCAAGAGTGACGAAGGCGACTATGTCATGCTGCGTCTCAACTTCTTGACGCCTGGTCAAGCCGGTGGCAAGAAAGAGGATATGGTAAGCGGATCCTTACATGTGATTGTGAACGTTTGCGAGTTTCTGGGTGACTCAATGCGTCCATGTCTTGTTTTTTATTAGCCCTTCGATGATCCGATGGCGACTTTTATCCGTGCACTGACGTTCCGCAGTGCAGATATCGGCCGCATGGCCGAAATCTACCGCAACATCACCGATCTGAAGCGTGATGCGGCGAAGAAGGAAGCCGAGCGAAAAGAAATGGCAGATGTGGTTGAGCAAGACAGTCTGGTGCCCATCAAGGGCCGTCGGCCACACCGGCTCGCAGATGTCTATGTGCGCCCGCAAGTCGAGTCGAAGCGCATTCCTGGCGAATTAGAAATTCATACCAACGGTATCCGGTACCAAACCATCCGGTCCGATAACTCCTTCAGTAAGTGCCGTCACTACTGATTTCTCGGCGTATTCAAACTCACACGCATGGATGATCATCAGACGTCCTGTTTAGCAACGTCAAGCACCTTTTCTTCCAACCCTGCGATAACGAGCTGATTGTCCTCATTCACGTCCACCTGAAGAACCCGGTCATGATCGGCAAGAGGAAGACCAAGGACATTCAGTTCTACCGGGATGCCTCCGACATTCAGTTTGATGAGACGGGCAATAAACGACGCCGACACCTTTACGGCGATGAAGACGAAATCGAGTCAGAACAGGAAGAGCGACGTCGGCGGGCCAATCTGAACAAGGAGTTTAGAACATTTGCAGACAAGATCAGCGAAGCAGTAAGTGCCTGGTACAGATGGGGATAGGACATAAGGACTTATTATTTTCCATAGAGCGATAACCGCGTAGAAGTGGATATCCCCTTCCGAGAACTCGGCTTCTCGGGTGTGCCCTTCCGATCGAATGTCCTGCTCCAGCCCACCACGGACTGTCTCGTCCACCTCTCCGACCCTCCCTTCCTTGTTGTCACACTCAGCGAAATCGAACTGGCCCATCTGGAGCGTGTCCAGTTTGGTCTCAAGAACTTTGATATGGTCTTTATTTTCAAGGACTTCAAACGGCCACCCATCCACATCAACACCATCCCCATGCAGCAGCTCGATAATGTTAAAGACTGGCTAGAGTAAGTCCTATCACTGCCCAGGTTTAATGGGCTGTTACTCATCTATTACTTCATTAGCTCTGTCGAGGTCGCATTCACAGAAGGTCCGGTCAACCTTAACTGGAATATGATCATGAAGACGGTCAACGATAATCCGGCCGACTTCTTCAAGGACGGTGGTTGGGGTTTCCTGGGAGGTGGCGAAGATGTAAGTGTGCCTATTTATAATAATTTTGTTCAAGAAGAGGGCGTATGCTGACATCGTGTGCGTAGGAGGATGGTTCGGGCGCCGAATCCGAGTCAGCAAGCGAGTTTGAAATGAGCGAAGACGATTTCCAAGAAAGCGAAAGCGAGGACGAAAGCGATTTTGCTTCAGAGGCATCAGACGACGACTCGATGGAAGACGAAGAGTTATCCGACGAAGGGGATGGTAAGTCATGTGATCTAATTGACTGAGAGACGGCTAAACTCTTCGTTTTTGTTTTTGAATAGATTGGGACGAGCTTGAAGAGAAAGCACGAAAAGGTGAACTTAAGATATACATACAAGTATTTATATGATATTGACGTATATTCTTGTATTTAGCTGATGAACGCAAATTGAAGCGTTCTGGAGAGCCTTTGGAGGACGACAAGCAGAAGAAAAAGATGCGGCGTTAAACCGAGAGTGTATAAAAATTGACAGGGGTGCGCAAAGAAAAGAGAGGAACGCAGCTTACCCAATTTGTTTCTCCGCAGCGAAAAATAAAACAAAACTTTTTCCCTACGCCTATCTTCTTGTTCATTCCATCTCATAGAACATAACCATGTCCTGGAAAGCTGCTGGTCTCTCGTATGTCTGATGCTGCTCTACTGTGCGGATAGCTTCTAATAATAGTGACAATAATAACTACAGCTACCTCCAATACGCCAACATCTGCGCCCGCGCTGTCCGCAACACCCTGAAGGACGACCTGCGCGTTGCTGCTCTCCGCCGCGACGAGGGCTCTGCTCGTGTTGCCCAGTGGGCCAACGGCAAGCAGCAGGAGCAGGCATGTATTCTCATTACCATTCTTCATAACCGTGCTTGCTAACATTGTCTTTTATTCAATGCTTGCAGAAAGTCATTTCGATCAAGAAATAAGCACTGGACGCCCCTCCATCTCACCAACCCCATGTTTTGAAAATCACAACATGAATTTGTATTAAAACAAAGAAAACACACACAGCATCTCTTTTGTATGTGCGTGTGTGTATTTTTCACCACTCCAAATCCAACGCGTCGTACGTCAACGTGGCCAGAACATCGCGCCTGGCTTTCATTCGAGAGTACAGCACCGGACAATCGAGCGAATCGCAGGGATGGGTATCGTCTGTTGGGCTTGTACGGGAACATGTGAAGCAGACCTGGAGGATATGATCCAGCTTTTTCTGTGTCTCGGTCTGCCGCATCGAGAGATGGTACAGCGTCTCGGAAGGGTGCTTTGTACAGTCCTGACAGAGCGTCTGCCCTGTCCGGCACAGTCTGCGGCACACGAGGCAGTGGCTGCTCGTATAGTATTGGTCGATGCGGCTCATCTGGGCTGCTTCATACGTCACCACGGCTTTCAGGTTGCGTGGCATGTCGTTGTACCATGCTTCGATATCTAAGCAAGAAAACAAGTTGTGTGTGTGTGTGTGTGTGAGAGAGAGAGAGAGAGAGAGAGAGAGAGGGCGAGATACAATGTGACTAGGTGGATCTCGTGTGCTTTGAACTTACCTACGCCTACAAGGTTGAATACGCGGGCGAGAGGAGGAATGATCTGCTTGCGGATATAGTACTCTGCATCCAAGCGTAGGGAACTACCATGCCTTCGATGAGAACGATACTCATATCGTATCACGCTGATGGAAAGCTTACCTGTCATTCAGGAGGGCCTCAGGCCGTACGACTCTGTCCTTGAGGATAGCATTCGGGCCTCGGTAGACGACGAGGTAGGGCACCCGCTCCCCGTACTGCGGAGCCGCCCGTGGATCTTGGAGCATCTTGGCCTGGGCCACCTGCGCACCGTGCGGCAGCTCGGTATACGTGCCCAGTTTGACTTCGCGCGACACGATAAAGTCCTGCGGCGATACTCGATCTGACAAGATCTTGGACCACTGGTCATACAGATACGACTTGAGTTCGGACATGTTCTGCGTACGAAAAAGAATTCTAAACAAGTAGCTCAGCAGACAAGAAGACAGGCGTCTACTCCAAGAAAACCAAAGTAAAATAAAGAAAAAACTCACTTGAGAGAGGACTCGAGAATTTTTTGCGTGGCCGGCGTACCATCACGACGCACGGTTTCGATCCCCTTGGCCTCAAACTCGGGCTCGTTGTCCTCCGGTCTTTCGTACTTGAACCCGACGTAGCGCTTTTTGGCGATTAAGATGCCAGGGTGGTATACCTTTTCGAAACGCAGGCGGACAGGGGCCGGGTTGCTCTGCGTGATGGTGGCCGCAATATCGTTGCCGATACGAAAGGCTTCTTGACGCGATCGTCCAGGTAAGTAGACAAATACGCTGTCAGTATCACCGTACACTACCCGTGCACCCCATTCTGCATGACCGTTAATGGTATCGATAGTCTATGAAGAATGAGCATAACGCAAAAAAGAAAAAAAAGGAAGTCTTTGGACGTTCTTTACATTACCTTTTCGAGCGTCTCGCGCCCTGTCTGCACTATACTATCGGCTATCTCGACAGCCGGCATGCGACCCGAGAACGTGGCAGATGTGTAGCCGTAAGTGACATTGGCGATATACTTTAGGGTCAACTGCCGCGCATCCAGCACCCGTGACAAGCCCTGTATGTCGTCAAGATGGTGAGGGACCCGTGTCAGCGCACGCGGGGGTTCGGCTTACCTTATCATCCTTGTACTCCTTCATGGCCGATTTGACCATGACGCGCGTATCCAGGATATCTTGCAACATGCGTGCCAACAAACTCTTGCGCACCGTGGACTTTACAAACATGACGCCATTGGGCGATACTATCATGAAACCTCATGAGTTTTTTCTGTATGGACGTCACCTCCCTATACATACCGTTGATACTGTCCTTGAGCTCCTGTAGGCTCTCGGGCGGGATATCCAAGTCGGCCACGCCAAATTGGTGTGGCTCGGAGGGATCGGCACGTACCCTGCCTAGGCACGTCGAGAAACTAAAGGAAAGTGTGAGTAAATGAGTGATATTTTCAAGCGACATGTACCAGTAATTATAGGCAATCATGACGGACGGATAGAGTGATTGGAAGTCAAGCACGAGCAGCGGCCCATTGAAGAACTCGGTGACAGGCTCCAAGATCAAGGGCAAGCATTCGGCCGCGCGCTGCTGGCCGACTTGCTCGCGACTCGGCGTGATGAGCATAAAGTTCTCAGGTTTGGCGATTCGAAACATGATGGATTCGACCTTGAACTGCGAGCCGCGCGTGATGACCGAGTAAAAGTCGATGCCAACCACGCGCGCGGATTCGGACGTGCGCTGGATGGTCTCGGATGCGTCTAGCATATCCAGATTCATTTGCGTGCGGTCCAGATAGTAGCGAAGCACGCGATACCGCTTGGCCGGTGGACCATCGCGATACCAGGTTGTGAGGTCCTTGTATGAAAAGTGCGGGTACCTGATGTCAAAAGAAATCGGGTTCAGTGCGTGAATATGGGGACTGAAGATAGGCTAACCGGCAGTGCAGAACATGATAGGCCAGATTCTCAAAAGTGTAACTGGTCAAGGCGACCTCGCCGCGCATGATGCGCCACACGTTGAGCATGTGTCTACCAACGATGCGGTAGACCGAAGCCTTTTTGTAGCCCCACTCGTCTTGAGGGATGTTGTCCCTGTCCATCTCCATGCGTGCAAGAGCATCGACGAGGTTCATCCCTTGACACACAACGTTAGCAAGATAGAACGTTGCGGGTCGGAAAGTCTTACCCAACACCGCGGCACGCTCGATCAGATAGCCCCAAGACGCGTTATGCAGCTCATAGCCAACCAGGATATCCGGGTCATACAGTCGCACTTTGTTGATGAGCGTCTGAAAGAGGTCTAGTTCGCTCTCGACATAGTCCACCTCGACGCCTAAGGTAATTATTTGGTAAGCAGTTTATAATTACATTATTAGAACCTGCCTGACAAGCCCATCTTGGAGAAGGGCACCTGCTGGTGCACACCAATGACACCAACGTGATAGCCTTCCTGGATACCGTTCGAGACAATGTTTTCGTCCTCGGTCTGCAAACACCAAAATACCACTTGGACAGCATCGAGGGCCGGGTCGGGCAACAAATCGTTTCGAGTCCCCACTATCCTTGCAAACTTAATAAAAGTCGCTATCCGATGGTCTGCATTCTGTTACCATGGATTTCCAGACTAAAGAGGTCAAGGTAGTCCCTGATCCGCGTCACTTTTGCTTTGGGCTTGGTGGTCTTGTACTCAAAATCACCCGAGCCGCGCCAGGTTGGTACATCAATCTGCGTCGCGCTTATCCTACGCGTCTTCGTTTCACTCTGTTTCTTTTGCTCGAGCCAGGAGCGCGCGCTTGCTTCCGTGGGCGGGTTGATTGACGGCCGCCAGGACACAATGGTCGACTGTCTCCAAGCCCCAGGGTGCGGACCGGCTTCGTCTTTGAGCTCGTTGAGGCTCGTCGTGGGTAATTTAAAATCCTTGTTGCCAAAGGTTTTGGTGAAGGGAGGTGCATCCGCGGGGTCGCTGTAGTAAGGCTCGCGGTAAGCGACGCGGACAGGTTGGGTGAGGGCGGGTGCCTTCCGGGCATACACATATTCGGTCCACGCGGTGTCGATCGGTCGCTTGTGTCCTTTCTCAGGCTCCGATAACCGGGTATCCGACCAACTGACGCGCTTCTGTGCAGGGTGTGTTCGAGATAGATCCTCTGAGGACGAGGAAGAAGAGTGTAACCAATGTTGCAGTTGTGTGCCATTGCGCTTTTTAGCGTGGGTATCCTTGAAGGGAGCGGGCACGAGTGGTGTTTTTGCCAGACTGACTGTCGGGCTTTGTTCCTCAGTTGATTCGATGGAGCACTCGCGCGACGGCTTGGTTGTCTCGGGAGGCATTGTAAGAGAAGGAGACTTTTGCTGGCGACCTGTCTCTACAGGCTGAGTAGGTTCACGTCGTTGCATGTGGCGACTTAAAATATTGGCGAAAAGAGGCTCATTACCGAACTCGACGAAAGGCTGAGGGCTACGTTCACGCCGTCGCCGCTTCTGTGTCCTAGTCCCCCTCAAGTCCTTATAATACTGGTCCCAGTGATGATTTCCAGGACTTCCTTCGTCGGCGTCCGAGCTGCTACTACTTGGATCATCGCCACCGTCATTTTGTTGCAGTCGGAAGCCGGTGCGGGGTCGTCTGTAGGAAAAGAGTTCAGAGTGGAGGTAGGTGGGGTTTAAGACTTTCTCGTTTTATTTTACCTGGGGTTGCGTGCGGGTGGCTCTTCGCTCATAATAACTTGCTCGTCATCCTCTTCCTGGGCCTCAAACACAAAGGGCTGTGCCTCTTTTGCCTTAGCTTGGCGTTTCTTGACCTCTGCCTCAAAATCGATTTCGCGCCCACGGCTGCGGATCGCGTTAAACCCAAATGCAAGATCTTCATACAATACAGTTTACCTGAAACCTTGGGACTCCTCTTCATCCAGACCGCGTGTGTCCGGCGCGTGGGGGACATCTTCAGGCCAACCAAAATCAGTCAGCTTGATCGGAATTGGTGGCGACGTATCCTCTTCTGGGGAAGATATGGACGGCACCTCCTCCTCTGCTTCGGCTTCCATTTCATCCGGCTCTTCATCTGCTTCGTGAAAAGAGCGATCTCTGACAAGCTGCTGCATTTTGTCCAAATCGACACCGGTGGATGTGGACTCGCTCAGCCCTTGGTAGCGTGAAGGTGTAAAAGAGACGTTGTAGGCCGCATCGCTTCCATGAACGGTAAGGTTAGCCTGTAGTGGCTCTTCCTCTGAGCTGCCCGTATCCTCCTCTGCCTCCATCTCGGCGCGCAGGACATAGTACTCAGGTGGGTAGAGGGCCTCGACAGATTGGAATGAGGTAAGTACATGCGACATATCAACCGTGCTGCTGGAATCTGGCTCGGTCGTAGTAGCAGTAGTATTAGTAGTGGTACTCGTATGCTGGATATATTCATCAATGATACGCCACCACTTGCGCTCGGATTGCCATCCTTCATCGGGTGTGCGCTCCTCGAAGGTTGAACTCGGTGGTATCGGGTCTGTCACGCCGCGCGCTTTACGGCGGCGGTCTTCGTCCGCATAAATGGTGGCAAGCGACTTGACCAGTGCATCGCGTGGTTTCTCGTTGACCACGTTCTCTGTGAAGGGATGCTCGCTCGCGCGATCGACGTGGATATTACGTTCCCTGATCTGGGCGCGGTTACCGATGGTCATAACTGTAGTGTCTATCTCGAGTTCGCAGTGACTGGTCTTTGGCATGGCATCCCATTGTAACGTGGTAGGTACAGTCTGAGATGTATAAAACACCTTGTCGCGCTTGTTCAGAGAGATGTCACTGCCGCTGGACTGCTGGCTGAATATCAGGGTCTTGGGAGATTCCAGCAAAGGCGTGCGAAATCGAAGGCTGAATTCAGGAGGTGCGTCGCCCATGTTAGGGTGGATATCGATCCAGTTCATTCCATACAGATTGTAGTCCATCATAAACTGCAGTTCAAAGGGTAGGTGGGCTTCATATGGCTGATAAGGGATGCCTTGGACGGCACCTTTTTGCAGGACCTGGGTTATACGTCGCTTGTCCGCAGGGTCGAGGAGATAGAGCTTGAGATAGGTCTGATACCCGACATGGTAACCATAAAAAGGAACGCCCTTAACAAGGACTATTGCAGCCAGATACTGGGTGCGGTTGTTCGAGTGAGGCGTGAGACGCATAGCATGGTTGAGCGATACGCCGAATTGGTAAATTGTGCGTTGGATAGTCTCGGAGTCTGCATCGGGGCATGGAAGCGTATAAGGGACATAGAGATACGGATAGGCCTATATCGTTCCATACACGCGTGCCATGTACCATTAAAATTCATGCAGCGCTTTCCTATTTCTCTGAATACCTGATGGATGTGCAGGCACGCTTTCTGGCCTGCGGGCGTAGAGCCAAATATCCGAACGACGGGGACCTTCGTCAGCGGTTCGGCGCTGAATGGGCAATTGCTACGATCCAAAGGACCTGGATCCGTCAAATAGTGGTCAATGTTGGTCACCCGAATTGAAATGTAGCTCGATCGATCCATTAATTGGACACAGCAAAGCAAGCACAACCCATAAGTTCTTATTCATGCTTGTGACTGTTTTAATGCCCTTCATTAATGTATTTCCCTATTTCCCTATTTAGAATATGAACCTCTCTTCCCCTTCCTGATGACAGGCGGACTGTTCGAATTTGGACTCATGGATACGGTGTCACAAATGGATTTCATTACAGGGGGAGGCAGTGAACGCAAAGAAACTGCTGTAAAGTATGATATATTGTACACAGTCAGAAAGAGATTAAGACGAAGAATGAAGTAATTCAAGGGTACAGATGCAAAAATAAAAAATTATGCGAGGAGGAGAGTGGCAGCACCAGCAGCCAGGGAAACAACAACGCCACCCGTGATGGAAAGAGAGCTCGCCGACGAGCTATCAGTGCTGTTGCCCATGGGGTTGGAGCCATCAGCATTGACACAAGCCGAGGTGTTGAAGTTGGAAGGGTTCTCAACAAACGTGACATCCGTGCACTAGCAGAGCGTGAGCGGGTCAGACATGAAAAGTTTGGGGTATGCAGTATGCTTACCTGATACAGATTACCGTCACCGCCATTGTACAGGACCTGGATGGTGGCGTTGGTGCCATCCGATACAGAAGTAGCATTGCTGAGGTCAAGGGGCAAGCAAGCCTGCTCGGGGTAGCTGCGCTGACCGGTGGCGATGGTGGACACATTGCTGCCCGTGAAGTCAGCCGTGCTCGGGTTCGAGCCCATGATAAGTTTGACCTCATAGCTGTACGAGGTGTGCTCAGAGTTGATCTCGACAAAGCCGTTCTTGAGAGGGAGTTGCGTGCGTTGTTGAGACACGCTGTTGAAGCCGCCACAAGGCGCGGTGGGTTCGGTGCTTTCTTTGAAACCACGCGCCGCAGGGAACGTCAGCTGGTAATGGGCACTCACACCACTCAGGGCAACAACGAATGCGGTAGCAAGTGCGAACAACTTGGGCATGGCTTCAAGAGAGGTTGGAAAGAAGGTGGAGAAGGGACGAACAAGCAATGGGAAACTGAACTTCGGTCTTTATATGTTGTTTCACCCGCATCTTGCGACGTTTTCGCTGTATCCATCTTTTTCATTGGCCAGCGCGGGAACGGGTTCTTACTACAGTATCCCCGCTGTCGACAAAAGAAGCAAGTCGCTTACGCGATTCTTCCGCACAGAGTTTCAAGGAGAGTCCTTTATACATTTCATTATCTTCTTCTTTTGGTGACATTGAAGACGTGTTAATGGTATGCATTTATATATGCAATATGCATTTTTGACAAATCCGAGAAAGTTTAATACTGTGCATGTTAATATTCTCGGGCATCTGAATCATGATAGGTCTTTTTTTGCACTATTTTCGTATCCCTAACACTCCTCGGTTTTTATTCCGAGGGCACGGAGACCTGCTCTCATGTACAGTAATATCGGAAAGTGTGCTCTTTTGGTACCATGCCGCGCGGGTAAGGGTTCCCAAAATGACTTATAATGAAAACAAATCAGCGGTCACAAATATCCATGTTCTATCTGTGCGGTCGCATATGTGCATAACAGGACGTAAGCATGCAATGCATTACGGTACTTAGGTGTTAAACAACGGTCAGCACTTGGTGTCAATGGGGTTATGTGCCCATAAAATTCAAGACTCACCACAACATAGACGTGTTACCATTTGTAGTCCCAGCATTCTTCACAGCCGCATCCACGGGACCGCATATGCGAAATATTAGGGGATTGCTACGCGTCCCCTTTCCTTAGCTCGCGCGTCCCCTCCCTACTGGAACCTTCAAAATTATTCTGATCGGTGAATGCTGACCAACTAATGCCCGGATATTTGAATAAGATACAATAACACGTATGATTTTGTCGTTTAGCGCGCTGATACTTTTGCATCCTATGGGTTAAAGCCTTCATTTCAGGCATTATAATCCTTGCACTTATGGTTTTCTTTCGCAGTTCATTGTGAGTAGACGATGCTTTTTCAGAGGCGTTCATACACTCTTACAAAGGTTTATTTGCATCAATGCTTCTTCTTAAATACCATGCCTCCTTTGTTGCGAACTTGCAAAAGCGAGAGACTCACCGTCATTTTGAGACCGCTTCCACAGTGATATAAAGAATTGGCAAAAAGTCATGCGCATATATATATGGTACATGTATATAATAGATTTTATCTCTCGTAATTTGGAAGTTAACGCTGTTTTCTACGCGCCGTAAATCTGAAAGAAAACGAAGTTGCATGTATGATATTATACATATATAAGAGATATCTCTAAAACACTAACAAAGAGGGTGGGACAAGAAAAGGGGGGCCGCGCAAAGAATGCTACAAGCATTTGTGTTGTTGACCAATACGCTTGGTTTGTCTATTAGATACAACCCCATGTAATGCTGTGCAATCATGCTAAGACTGTATCATTTTCTAATGCAAACGAAGGGAATAGAAATACAAACAACGTACCTTCTTATCCTCGTCAATTGCTGTCTGCGACGCTCAGCTGCATTCTTCAAATTAAAGAAGAATATCAGTCTAGTCGCCCTCCGCGTAGAGCGTGATACATACACAGTAAAGCTACTGCTCTATGCTTGATCATCGAGGTACTCTCGCTGCTTAAGTCAGATACGTGTCTACCGTGAGCGAAGTACCATAACTCTAATCTGTGTTGTATATCCAATGTTATCAGGTCCCACGCATATTCTATGTATGTTGAAAATACTGACCAGAGTATAGTCCTTTCTCTCAGTGGCTAACTACGACACATATTTGATATTGCTTTAAAGCAATAGCACACCTAAATACCATCATCACAATGTGTTCTGTCTGTAGTCGTTTTTGTTGCCTCCTTCTTTTGACGTGTTGTTGCTGACGGACGATGCTTCTACTAGCGTAAATGCGTGGAGACGATTCAATTATGTGCAGATTACATAAGATCATTAATTCGTTCTGATAATATTTGGTGACAGGCAAAAATGCTACTGCATATGCGTATCATCTACTTAGAATTAACTCGTATAGGGTCCCTTCAATTAGCCATAATGCTGTATGCATTGATAAAAAGATGCAGCATGGAAGCTCCCAGGATGTGTCGCTTTGTAACTATACGAATAATGCCATTGTTAAGCTAGAGCCCATTCAGGACCTGTGCCGGATTCAATGCTGCGAGTGTATGAAAGAGGAAAGCGCTCAGAGGATTCAGTAAGCATATTCATGCCAGAGTCATATGTTTGTGTGACGAGAGATGCGTATCTAAGCAAGGTGGCCATCTAAGCGCATTAATATGACCACAAAGAAGACCACATCAGATGAACGAGTGTCCTTTTTACGCTTTTGTAGTATCTTCACAGTGAGTCATGCAGTCTGATTGCATTCTTCTGTGCTATGATATACCTCTATCACGCGTCACATCCGGACAATGACGCTGCATAAACCATTTCATTGTCCGGCCTCCTACAGTTTCCTATAAAGTCATAACGGGGCTTTCACTCGGTATATTTGTTACAGTGGAGAACAGGAGTGACTCGAAGGCCAAGTGTACATCGTGATGACCCGAAGCCGTAGGCGAATGAGCTCATTCGCGACTAGACGAAGCGAAGCATGTCATAGGTTAGTGTATATGAAGCATACGCGTACCAAGGTATTGCGACAATGACAGACTAATGTCGATTAAGCCCGCTTATCGATCGCCAGGAGATCAATCCGGTGTGATTCTATCCGGAGCTCTGTCGAAGGAGATTGATGAGTGTTTTTTGAACACTCGATATTGAGCCCTGCGCCTTCCGCGCGGTCTTAAGCTTGGCGCGATTCCCAGCAATCCTCCTGGCCGCGACGCAGAAAAATGGTCTCCAGCTGATACCCACGTGTCCGAGATAGCCATCCAGACGCTGTACTCTCTATCATCACTCAATCCAAGTTTGAGACAATTGGTCATGGCGAAGCTAAGGTCGCAGAATCTTGCCGTAATACCGACGGGCTATGCAAATGCTTTAAACAAATGGCTTCAGGACGGCATAGCTCCAGTCTCTTTCTAGTCTCATGTCTCGCACTACCCGCCAGGCTCGGACACCTGGCTTCCTTCTTTTTTACTCTCTTTCTATTTCTCCTGAATTGGTCTACATATCTACGTCACATATTGTACATACCATAACTTCTGTATCGAGCTTCTATATATATTAAACCCGTACACAGCACGGCGATATTTTTTCTCATTTGTGGTCCGGGTCCCAGACAATGAAAACAATTTATACAACCTGACCATCTGTGTGTGACGCTGCGCAGAACAGATATATCTTTGATAAGACACTGGACACGGGCTGTGAGAGAAAAAAAGTAATTACCTGAGCGTGCACCATGTGTATAACGAGTTCTCTGTTCCTTGTGGTCGAACTAACGCGATTATTGGTGAAATTACACTTGTTAGATACTGGATTTCATAGATAGATGTTTTGAGAATGTACAAATATATTTCAAAACGCGTTTCAGGGAGATATCGTCTCATTGATGGAAGGAGACATCAAAGTGGTGTTTTCGTTTTATTATCATAGTGTGCTAATGCGGTTAACAAAGTAAATGCCTCGTCTTTACACACAGGAGGCCGTCTACCTGAGACCAAAAGGCTGGCTGCAAAAAACATGCCGCACTTACTTCCGTTATGCCTGTCCTCTATGTTGCTGCATTTTGCGCAGCTACCCCTCCTATAATATATCAAGGGGAGACCACCGCATACAACGACAAGGAACCTTTTGATCAGTCTTCACTAGCTATCCACCAAGGAATGACGAGATGGTGCTTTCATTCCTGCCAACCATCACACATGCTTATATCAGCAAGTTATTGCCTGAAACTATCTTTCTCTGTCTTTGCTGATCATGTTCAAGGCATCCGAAAAGATAAAGACGGTTAGCGATTCTCGTCTCACGGGAAATCGATTTCAGAATTCTTAAAAATGCGCAGTATGGCGGATATTAGCAGTGAAACGTCTTCACCGGTACATACAAGTTGATGAGTGATATTCCACATAGATATAGCATATTGGGCCCTGTTTCCCAGACGCCTGATAGTCCGGTTCCTGTCTCATCAACGAAAAAAACGACGACTTATGCTCAGTACATACTCCATATATTTAGTAGATGAATTATAATGATCTGGCTTAGTCCATATCCATATTTCTAGTTATGCCTATTTATGACCTCAAGGTGCCTCTCGCATACAGCACTAGATTTTTCTGCTTCTTTGAATACAGTGTATTGGACCTCAGGGGAACTGCTATACCAGTCTAAGCATTAAACCGAAACGCATCGTATAACGCCGGACGGCACTTGCCTTCAATAAATCGCTTGAAATTCCATGTATCCATGCAAGATCCCGGAGCTGAGGGGCGAAGCAAAGTAGATTTGCCCGGCACACTCGGCCAATCGGGAGCATCAAGGTCGATGTTTTTATCAGCAGGAAAAAGACATCTGCTCAACGACCAAGTGGCATGGATTCCAGCAGTGCATTCGATCTGAAAGTAAGGACAGACTTGATTGCGAACATTAGCAGAGAACCATAAGCAATATAGAAACCGCAAATAGTACTTGCTTTCGATAAGTAGCTTGAAATCCAATGCATCCATGCAATATCCCGGAGCTGAGGGGCGAAGCAAAGTAAATTGCCCGGCACACTCGGCCAATCGGGAGCATCAAGGTCGATGTTTTTATCAGCAGGAAAAAGACATCTGCTCAACGACCAAGTGGCATGGATTCAGCAGTGCACTTGATCTCACAGTAAAGGAGCGGCTTGATTGCTAAGTTTAACACAAAACCGTAAGCTCGACAGAACCAATACAGGTCAGAACCAATACAGGTCAGAACCAATAAACGAGATGACAGCTCCCTTTCAGGGAGTTGGACAACATGGAAGTTAGTAAGGAAGGCATTTACCTTAGCATCAAAGGTGATGGCTTAGAGACAAACGATGAAAAGTGGACATCTTATTGCACACAGTTCAGACAATGTCGCCGTGACCATAAAGTGGAAGTGAACAACAAATTTGGGAGGAATCTCCCGCACAACCGCGTTTCTGATTTGAAATGCCGACACACCACGCGTTCTTATGGGTGTGCATAAACTATCACTTTGTTTCTTCTGTTCCTTTTTTTTTTATTTGGACCTTAATTATTTCTTTTGCCACAACTCAATGGATAGTCTAAAATACCTCAAGAGGCGGTACAATAAGGGGTTTTCAATCGTCAAATTCAACAACAGATTCAAGTTTCATTCACGCGATCGAGCCGAGCGAGAATTTAAGGCCGCAGTAGGTCATGCTTTGAACGAAGCAGGAAGGACAACATCTGCCTGGAAAAATTGGCTTTTATCAATTCGAGAAAATAATTTTGAGGTTTTTGGCAGTCCCTATAATGATATAGAACGCTCTAATCAGTGTATACCAGATTCTGAAAGGTGATCAAATTGATGAATACTGGCGACAAAAAGAGCTACACCGGGCCGAAGTACAAACGAGCCATCAGTACCAGCTGTATATTTATAGCGATCTCGAACTACAAAAAAAAGTACATAGCTGCAAGAGTATATGTTACAAGATTATTAAGGCTCTTGTTATTGACCAATATTACTTTAGGAAGAGATCCTTGAAAGAAAACGCCAGGCAGCTACTGTTATTCAAGAGGAGGTCTCCACGGCAAACAAACGCCCCAACCTCTCAGTATGTGACAAACTGAATACAGTATACTTGAATGACTGAGCGCTTTTTCTCCTACCTGTCTAGCTGGACGAAACAGACGACAGTGACGATTGCGTGGAACCACTGGTATGCATATATCATATGAAACACAAGTGTACCATGGAATTGCGATTTTGACAGGCTAATATCGATGAAGCCCGCTTATCGATCGCCAGGAGATCAATCCGGTGTGCTTCAATCCGGGGCTCTGTCGAAGGAGATTGATGAGTGCTTTCTGGACACTCGATATTCAACCCTGCGCCTTCCGCGCGGATTCGAGCTTGGCGCGATTCCCGAACCTTACATAATCGAAAATGTCAATGTTTCGCAAGCTTTCCACAGGATGAAGACGGCAGCCCTCCTGGCCGCGACGCAGACAAATGGCCTCCAAGTTGATACCCAAATGTCCGAGATAGCCGCCCTCAATCATATCCTGATCCTCAAGCCCGGTCAAAGCAGTCAATCTCTCAATTCAATGCTGGGAGAATCTGTGGTCGAAGCTCTTCATGCCGACACTGTGGCACAGATCCTTGATTTTTCAAAGACTTTCCCAGACGACTGCCTCGTCCGAGTGAACCAGATCTTTGAACTTGTGACTCATTCTCTACCAGCTCAGCGCATCTCCACGCTTGAGGCCATGACTGAGCTTCTAGACCTCGCACGCAAGCAAGAATATGGTGTATCTCGCGTTCTCATAGGTCTTTCGCAGCTGTAAGTTCATACAGAGACTCGATCTTCCTGTGCATCGATTCCACTTACTGTCACTTTGTGTTACTGGTGAATCATTAGGATCCTGAGGCTTCCGCGTCAGGCCTTGGCGGATCCAACCTCCAAAAGCGAGACAGAGCTTTGGAGCACGTACCACGACCCGCTGCTATTCCCGATCCTGGCCGATAACGAGAAAAACCTCTTTTTGCGCTGGGTGAACTCTGTCACACCTGAGGCCAAGTTTTACGAATCACATAGCCGCCCAGACGCTGTACTCTCTATTATCACTCAATCCAAGTTTGAGACAATTGGTCATGGCGAAGCCAAAGTCGCAGAACCGCGCCGTAATACCGACGGGCTATGCAAAGATCTGTTGCGACTCGCATCTTTCAGCAAGACGGTGATTGACGCCGATACTGTTGCCACACCTGTCTCCTTCCAGATCCATGGTGAGATTAGCTATGCATTTCATTTCATTATCAAAATTAATATTATTTGCATTAGGTCAGAGTATCCGGTTCTATGCCATGAGGCTAATCCATGAAGCACTGTATGTCATGGTGGAGATCGCCCATATAAACATGCCATCTTGCATGGATGAGCTGTCGCACTTGAGCTCGTCGAAAACTCTGACAGCACTCCTGCGTATCAATGCGCTTGTGCATCGGTCATATAACGAGCGAACTTCCCTTCCTGCAGTTCCACAAAAATACAAGCGACCGTCCTTAAGAACGCCAGAGACAAGGAAACTGCTGGATGCCTCAAAAAACAGAAACAGACATTGTTCTAGTCTTTTCTAGTCTTATGTCTCGCACTACCGCAGGTTCCGGTCCTTTGCTTTCTTCTTTTTCCACCCACTTTCTCTTTCTCCCGAACTCATCCACATACTTATGTCACATATTGTACATACCATAATTCCTGTATCGAGCTTCTATATATATTAATCCCGTCGTTTGTGATCCGGGACCCAGACAATGAAAACAAGTTATGCAACCTGATCATCTGTGTGTGGGGCTTTGTAGAACAGATATATCTTTGATAAGACACTGGACACAGGCTGTGAGAGGACAAGAGGTGTCATCTGAGTGTGCTCCATTTATATAACGAGTTCCCTTTTTCCTTGTGGTCGAACTAACACGACTATCGTGAAACTACACTGGTTAATTACTAGATGTCATAGACAGATGTCATGATGTATACTGAAAAGATACCAAAACGCGCTTCAAAGGAAGATTGTCTCATTGGTGGAAAGAGACATCAAAGTACTATAGTTTCCTTTATATTATCATAGTGCGATTATGTGGCGCACAGAATTGTTGCCTCCTCTTCGTACACAGAAGGCCGTCTTCCCTGGGATCAAAAGAATCCAGTTAGCCACAGTAAGTGGCACAAAGGCATTAATATCTGGTGAGACCTGATTGGTTGAATCCTGAGCATACATTGGTAGCATGACAATTTTTGACTGACAGTAGCTTTTGACCTGACATGACGCGTGTGTTTTCGTTAAAGAAGGCACAGCGCGCCTCATCACGGCCGAATCGCTTTATTTCCACTCTTTTGACTGTAGTTTTACTACTATTGATACCCATCGTCTCTGCCTTGAGCGGTGATGACGCGTTTCTCCTTCAGAGTGCAGACCAAGCTGCGAATGCATCGCTGTTATGGGGCACGTATCGACCCAACCTCTACTTTGGCACCCGCCCTCGACTGCCTGAATCCCTCATGACAGGTCTCATGTGGTTCGACGCCTCCATTGTCCAGGGTTTTCAACGTAAGCGGTATAAAAGAAAGTTGAAAAGTATACTTATGCTTTCACAAAAGGTGTACGCCATACCTGTGACCAGGGCGACAGACTCAATGGCTACGGATACCACAAGCACGACGGCCGAGATTTTGCCTCGCAGAAAATCAAGGACGGCGAAAACAATATCGAGATTACCACCGAGTTTATCAAGGTCCCTGGAGGACAGCACGGTAAGAAACGCGATGAAGCATGACTATGCAGAATGACTGACGCTTGCGTTCAGGCGGTGACTGGGGTGTGCGCATTCGAGGCGAGCTCATCAATCCAAACGGTAACAACAGACAGCTATCCATACTTATCGGCGTTTTTACTCATATACGTCCAATACAGTGCCTACCATCACGAGTGTCTTCTTTTACCTCGGCCTTGAAGGTGATGGCAGCATGGACATCGTCAGTCCCCTTTCGAAGAAGGTAAGATTCTTGTTTGCCCCTCTACTTGGCTAGTACTCAAGTACGGTGTAGGGATTGAAATCACCTGTCGTCCTGGAAGGTGACACGCCGGATCTTGGAGATTTTGAGTTCCAAATAGTAGATGGTAAGAGGCAGCACGCCAAGCGAATGAATCGATCAAACTTACGATTGGTTGTTTAGGCCCACTGAACGAGAGCCCTGGACTAGGACCCAACCAAGACCTCTCTCGTACGCAGTGGGTCGGTCTCCCGCTGCGCGAAGGTGACGTCTGGAAAGCTAAAGGTAAACACGGTCCACCTGGCACCATACGACGCTCATGCCACTGTCTTTTAGATATCATTCTTCCTCGACTTTTGGAAGCGACAAAGGCTCGCTTGACCCCAGGAACTGAGCAACAGTCGCTGGAAAAGCCTTACTTGTACTTTACTCTTGGAAACGAGCTCATAGAGGAAGAGGACGAGGTGGCCAACTTGTACGCTTTCCAAAAAGTGTTCAAGGGCGGATTCCAGGTAATTAGTCTACGAGGATTCTGTCTGTGTATACTGATGCTGATATTTTGCTCAGTTTGATGTCCTGTACCGTTCCAAATCAGGACCCAATGGCATGACGAGTACGTATCTCAAGATCCATGTCTTTTATTTGCCCCTAGACAGCTCACCCGACCTGGATCAATAGGTGAATCACTCGGTCAGAAGCTGACCCAAAAGACACAGCAATTTGATGCCGACTTTGAAAAAACGTTCCACTTGCGCGAAAAGGGTTTCAAGGAGCAGGAGATTGAGCTCGGCCAGTTTCTCTTGAGTAATCTCTTGGGTGGCATGGGCTATTATTATGGCTCTTCCGTTGTCGATCGCTCGCATCCGCCTATGGAGGACGAAGAGCACTTTTCAGATGTCCCGGTCAGGCCTGAGCATACCAAACCACACGGCATTTTCACTGCTTCTCCCAGCCGGCCCTTCTTCCCCCGGGGATTCTTCTGGTACGTGCGCTTTATTCGTTTACTGCATAAAGTCTAATTATCTTGTTTTTTTTTAAGGGACGAAGGTTTCCATCAGCTTTTGATCGGCAAGTGGGACAACGACCTTAGGTAAAGCACGCTTTTGCGTACATGTGCTCAGGTAGCTCACATTCTTGATTGTATTGAAGTTTGGATATCATCAAGCACTGGATTTCGCTGATTGATGAGAATGGCTGGATTGAGCGCGAGCAGATCCTAGGCGATGAGGCCCGCAGCCGTGTGCCTGCCGAATTTCAGACACAGTTTCCCCATTATGCTAACCCACCCACGTTGTACCTGGCCATTAAGCGCTATGTCGATCGCCTCGGACAGCACCACAGCCATGGCATCGAGCACAGCGATAAGCAAGTGACGATGACAAGCCTGGATGACCCACATGTCTTGAAGAATATGCGCCTGGAGAACCCAGTGCTTGCGAAGGCGTGGCTGGAATCTGTCTATCCCAAACTGCGTCTCAACTGGCAGTGGTTCCGATCTACCCAGCGCGGACATCTTGCTCGATTCGGTCGGACTGCATCAAACCAAGAAGCTTACCGCTGGCGTGGACGTACGCCCGATCATACCCTTACATCCGGTAGGTTACACATATGCATCCTGTTTCAAAATTTGTAGACAGCTTATACTGTACTAGGTTTCGATGATTATCCCCGGGGTGAGCCGCCGAACGTGGGCGAGCTTCATGCCGACCTCTTGTCTTGGATGGCCTTCGCCACGCGTCTGCTCAAAGACATCTCGAGCCAGCTTGGACCCGAGTACGCCGATGACGTGAAGGAATACGCCTCCATTGAAGAGGACATGCTACAGAACCTTGAGGTCTTGCATTGGGACGAAGAGCAGAAAGCCTTCTGTGATCAAACGATTGATGAAGAGGGTATGACATATAGTGGTTTGAGCAGAAAAAGAAAAAAGAAAAGAAAAGAAAGAAAATGTATAGACAGCTGATGAAAATCTGTATGTATAGGTAAACCCGTGCATGTTTGTCACAAGGGATACCCCTCGCTGCTGCCGCTGTGTCTTGGCCTGCTTCCAGTGGACTCGCCGAAACTCAAGGCGATTTTGGACGACATTGAAGACGAGAAGCAGTTTTGGTCGCCGTACGGTCTGCGGTCGCTTTCAGCATCCGACGAGTTCTACAACACGGGCGAGATCTACTGGCGCGGACCCATCTGGATCAATATCAACTATTTGACGCTTCAGTCCTTGTACAACGTAAGTAAAATGATACTAAAAAGGTCATTTATATTTCGGCTCACAGTTGTGACTACAGAACTATATGCACGTGGATGGACCCTACCGAGAGCGTGCCACATCCATTTACACAGCGCTGCGCAAGAATCTCATTTCAACTGTGTACAAAGTAAGAATATAGAAAGGCTGAGCCTTGGCATTTTCTAAAGAGGTTTTCCTTTTTCTTTGCTAGGACTATCGGGCGACTGGCTTCGTCTGGGAACAATACTCGGACGAAACGGGCAAGGGACAGCGAAGCCACCCATTTACGGGCTGGACCAGTCTTATTCTGCTCATCATGGCTGAAGAATACTCCTAATGCTTGGCCTGATATTTTTGGGAAATGCATTCTTTTAGTATACCGTATTGGTTCTCTTCTTTTGTGTACATTTCGCGACCAATGTGGATGCATGTGTTCTGTGAAGGGATACCACATACGTCATCCATGCTTCTGCTTATGGATGTATCATGATAAAACTAGGTCCACTACACCCAAATTTGTCGGTGTGACGCTACTTGCCGGATGCTCGCATCAGGAAACAAACAATGACAGAATGCCTGCGTAGGCATACATACATATTCAGTCAGAAGGTAGTTTGATATGAAATGACAGCAGGTGTGCTCTTTAAAATTTGAAGGTCAGCCCGATCTGTTGATCTAAGCTTATTTTAAACTTCCCAGAGTCAGAGATCGCTGCGTCAAAGAAATTAACCTCAGATATACCAAGGATTAGGCACGGTGAGGACGGCATGGTGACAAGATGTCATAGGGTGTGATGCAGATACCGGGGTACGGTCACCGGCCAAAAAAGGGAAGGCGCTTCCAATAAACAGAAAGCCCCTCGGGTTTGGGTCCGGAAAAAGATGTGTTGTATGCAGGTGCGCCTGATGAGGAGAGACGCGGGAGTGTGAAAAACGTGATCGGAGTGGTGCTGTCGTGCAGCCACACAGGTTTGTGGCGCGTTCAGTTATTTTGTGCCACGCTGATCTTCCATGGATTCTTCCATCCAATCTGCCCACTCGTCTCTCTTCCTCTGTCTTGGCGAGCCGGCACACGCCCCCGTTACAATATCTTTATTGACAAATTTGCCAAATGCGGATATCCCTTTTTATAGCCTTTTTCTTCCCTCTGCGGGTTTTTTCGTTTCTTTCACACTCCTCTCCTTTTCATGGATTCGAAAGAACAGATCTCGGCTGCCTCCTCCAGCGTCTCGGTGAGCCATAACAACCTGCTCGTGGATACAAAAACGACCCAAGAGGGCGAAGGGTCAGAAATGGCCATGATGCACTCCTCTACCAGTACTTCGGCCGCCGAAACAGCACAACGCAAAGAACGGCCACCACCTACCGTACGGGAAGGCCTGATGGCGATCGTCAAGTCGTCCTGGCTGAACCCGATGGTAGTCTTCATCCCACTCGGGATCGCGAGTCACTTTGTCTGGAGCCCTACCGTCACGTTTATTCTCAATTTTATCGCCATCGTCCCACTTGCTAAACTTTTGGGCTTTGCGACTGAAGACATCGCACTGCGAACTGGCGAGGTACCTAGGACCAAAACAGCACAGCGTCTGTTGCAGATCGGTCTTCCTCTGGACTAACACTTTTGCTTTCGATATCAAGGTCATCGGCGGTCTTCTCAACGCCTCGTTTGGCAACGCAGTCGAACTCATCATTTCTGTCATTTCCTTGACCCAAAATCTCGTCGTCGTCGTACAGGCATCCATGCTGGGCTCCATCCTGTCAAACCTGCTGCTCGTGCTCGGCATGTGCTTTTGGTTTGGCGGCATGCGATACAAGGAGCAGTCGTTCAACGTCACTGTAGCTCAGACGTCTGCGTCTCTCCTGTTCATCGCAACTACATCCCTTTTGCTTCCTGCAGCTTTTTACGCGTCCGCTTTCGACTCAGAACCGACTGCAGATGTCACCAGTGATATCCTCAACATCTCACGCGCAACCTCGGTTATCTTGCTCGTCATTTACTTTTCGTACTTGTATTTCCAGGTAAGGATAAAAAAGAGTCTTCCCGATGTGTGCGGACCACTAAAAATTTCATTTTCTGAATTTTGTTTTGCAGCTCAGGACTCACAAAGAGTTGGTAAGACTCGGTCCACCCGTGTACTTTTGGGGGGAGGATCCCACTGCGTCATATTTGGGAAATATAGGGAAAGGATCACCAGTGCTCACCTATTCTCTCTAACGCTCATAGTTTCTTGCCCCCTCGCCCGAAGCTCTGCTCGAGGAGCGTCGCCCATCTCGCCGCCCAGACGATGACACGGAGGCCAACACGAACGAGGAGCAAGAGGAGGAAGACGAAGAGGAGCTCCCGCAGATGCCTTTTTGGATGGCTGTCGTAGTGTAAGACTCATAACCAATTACGTTGCCTAAGCTTACGAAACTCTGCTTCCTTTGTAGTCTGTTAGTTATTACCGCCCTTGTTGCCGTCTGTGCCGAGTTCCTTGTCTCGGCCATCGAGGATGTCGTTGAGCAGTGGCATATTAGCCAGACCTTCGTTGGTTTGATCCTGCTCCCCATTGTTGGTAACGCGGCCGAACACGTTACGGCTGTAACAGTAGCCATGAAAAACAAGGTAAGACAAGCCCTCGCCCCTTTTTTCTTTCCTTATCCGTCCCTGGTGTGCCCCTGGTGTGCAGAAAAATTAAAAGTGCTTATGCTGATATATCTTTGCTATAGATGGATCTCGCATTGGGTGTTGCTGTTGGCAGTAGCATGCAGATCGCCCTCCTGGTCACTCCTCTCATGGTCATTATCGGCTGGGGTCTCAACGTCGAAATGTCTCTTCTTTTCAATGTATACGAGACAGCTGTCATGTTTATCGCTGTTGTCATGGTGAATTATCTGATGATGGTATGTCCTATCGCTGTCTTTTGTTTATGCGAGACTGACTCGATCCCCCTTCCCTTTTAGGATGGCAAGAGCAACTGGCTTGAAGGCTTCATGCTGTTTGCGCTGTATCTTTTGCTTGCAATCAGCTTTTACTACTACCCAGACAGCGCTTCTGCTGAGCTGGGAAATACCCCGTAACTCGTCATGTATAATTTATTTCTTCATTTGCAACCTACCTAATAGAAAATCACCATGTTCATATTCTGTAAAAACCTCGAATAGCTTTAAGATATATCGTAATGTGGATGGGCAGAACCAAGACAGGGGTACCCCATTCTCTTATTGGAGGTTTCTCGTGAACTTGACAGATATAGCAATGCTAAGCATTGTTTCATAGTATGATTCTGACTGTATATATGTAGATGACTATCCAATATAGATTGTACTGATGTATCTTTCGAGCGATGGCTCTGCGCAGGAAGAACACAAAACGACAGAAGAGACAGTGACGATCTAATGGGTTTCGCTCGGAGTGTGAATTACACCCAAATTTGGAGTCGCGCATTCGCCTGCAACCGCCACTTGTTTTCCACAGCTGAGGTCGTCTGTAGACCCCTTTGACTGAAATGGAGCCCAAAATCGACTTTAATTTCTACGAACAGCCCAGCACGATCTCCTACTTTGATGCCATCTACTCTCATTTGCAGTCAGATCTGGCATCCGAGGGAGCAGACACGACGTTTACAGCGCCCAGCCTGGCCCATTTCACAGCACGATTCCAGCAGTTCCAGCAAGACGCGCTGGGCAAGGCAGCGGCTGCGGTCGCCCGCCAAGACAACACGTCAGCACTGCCAGCGCGTATACCGTCTCGATTTTTTCGCGTCGAAAGTTTGAGTAGCACCTCGCCGCTCTATACGATCTTGAAGGCAGCGTATTCGTTCCAATCCGACAAGGACATTAGCGATTGGCAGTTCGATGTCCCTGAAGAAAAAGATTTGTACTTGGAATTGGTGCGGTACATCAAGGACAGACTTGTGCAAGCAGGTCAATACCGGGTCCCTGTGATTTGTTTCGACGCTGGCGTAGATGCAAAGAAGAAGGAAGAGCTCGAGCCCTTGGTGAAAGCATTGGGTGGTATGACGTATTCGCTCTTCTTCTGTTTGTACAGAGGCTCATAGTCTGTCTCTAGGTAATGTCACCGACGCGTCAGCCGATGCGACACATATTGTGTATAACGACGAATCGCCCGAAGCCAAAGAGGGCGACCAGCGGCCTTACCGCGTCTTGAGCAAAAACAATGACAAAGTATACGTACATTACCAGCACCTGCCAGACTCGTATAATGCGTGGATCGATGCGAACGACCACCAGCCAGCGCCCCAGGAGGACAAGGATGACAGCTATCCGCTGCATGTGAATGCAACCTGGGTCAGGGACAGTTACACATACAACGAATGGGCCAATCCCGCCGATTACAGCTGCGCCGACAAGGTCAAGGCGGGCACGAAGCGACCCGTTGACGACACCACCATAGACAGCCCGGCCAAGAAATCACGCATGCCAGATGAGAACAGCAACAAACCGATACAGCAGCCACAACAACAGAACGGGGATGGCCAGGCCCTGATGGAGGCCAGCGAAGATACATTGGAGCTCCTCGACAAACAGCAGCAGGAGGAAGCTGCTCGCAAGTACATTTCTGTCCAGACCCACGAGATTATTATTCCCTCGTATGCTGCCTGGTTCGATATGAGCATCATCAATGACATTGAGCGTCGATCCCTGCCCGAGTTTTTCAACAGTCGCAATCGGTCCAAAACACCATCCGTTTACAAGGAGTACCGCGATTTCATGGTCAACACATATCGCCTGAACCCGCTCGAGTATCTGACCGTGACCGCCTGTCGACGCAACATGACGGGTGATGTGTGTGCCATTATCCGTGTGCATGCGTTCCTTGAACAGTGGGGCTTGATTAACTACCAGGTAAGTCACTACTTTTGGGACAAAGATAAAGAGAATGTCTCTTATTCCGCGTGCTCCAGGTGGACCCTGAGGCAAAACCATCCAACGTGGGTGCACCCTTCACTGGCCAGTTCAAGATCGTCGCCGATTTGCCCAAAGGTTTCCGTGCGCGTGCATCTCTGACCGCTGGCCCGGACGCGGCCAAGACTGAAGAAGCTCCAGCACCGCCCAAGGAGAACGGCGAACCCATGAAGATCGAGTCGCCCAAGGTCAAGCCGCAGAGCCCGAACCTCGACTTGCGGCGCGACATTTTCGACGACAAAGACAAGTCGCTGAAATGCGCATCGTGCGACGGAACCTGTACAGAAGAACGATACCACAACGCCAAGGTGCACCTGTGCGCCGCGTGCTACAAGGATGAAAAGTTCCCGGATGACACGAAAAAGGAGGACTTTGTCCAAGAACTGACGGAGACCCCTTGGACCGACCAAGAACAGGTGCTTCTGTTGGAAGGCCTTCAGATGCACAAGGACGACTGGAACAAGGTGGCAGACCATGTAGGCACGCGGACGCGGGACGAGTGTATCCTCCGCTATCTGCAACTGCCATTGAACGACCCTCAGATCGAGGCTGAAATTGCCGAGCTGAACCTATTACCGCGCGATCCCTCGACGGAGAACCCAATTATGTCCGTCGTTGCTTTCTTGGCATCCACTGTCAGACCCGAGGTGGCCGCTGCCGCTGCTCAGATCGAAAATGGCACGGCTGCGTCGGACGACAAGGAGAAAGAGAAGGAGGATGAGAACGAGAACGAGAGCAAGGAGCAGGAAGCGCGGGAGCTGACACACACGCTGATCAAGACCAAACTGCGGCAGTTCGAGGCCAAGTGCAATCAATACGAGGCGCTCGAGGCTGCGGTCGAGGAGGAGTGGCAGCAGCTGGAGCGCGAGCGCCATCAGTTGGGCCTGGATCGCATGGCACTCAAAAATAAGGTCATGGAAGTCCATCGGGAAGCGGCCAAGCGCAACCAGAGTGCACCGCCCAGCGGCGCAACGAGTATCACACCGGCCCAGATCCAGCAGCAGCTCGCAGGTGGCATGGTCCCCACCAGTGGTGCGAATATGCAGCCCATGTACATGAACCCCGGCCAACAGCCACCCGGCCAACAGCCGCAACAGCCCCAACAGCCGCAACAACCACAACAACAGCCCCCACCCCACTTGTTGCAGCAGCAACAACAATACCAGATGCATATGCAGCGGCAGATGCAGGCTCAGCAACAACAGCAACAGCAGCCGCAGCCGCAGCAACCGCAGGGTGGCCATCCGTTCCAACAACCGGGTAATTACAACATGATGCCGTTTTAATGGAGTGATGGCTTGGGAAAAAAAATGAAAAGAAGGATACTTGGACACTATATGATATATATAAAAAGTTGTGCTTATTTTGCGTTGACCTTATTGTAAAAGTTGTTTCGTTTGAGTTGCATGGCAGTTTTGTAAGGCGCTGTAATGGGAGGTTGGAGTGGGTCGAGAGCGGTGTGAGTAGACTAGAAGAAGGGAAAAGCAGGAAATGAGTGAATCAATGCAAGAGTATCAGGTCAAAGACATACCTCAAGAGGATATGTCCGGTCAGCGTCATATCCGCTACAAGAAAACGAGAATAAGTCAATCCATGATCGTTCGTATCCGAGTGTCGACTTACTTGAGATCGCCGCATGCCAAGAAGGGAACAATGACGCGGTTAGGTCCGACGAGTTCATTCATGCCATCTAGTGGAACTCATGTTAGCACAGACAGGAGATAGTAAGGAAAACATACCATAGTTCATATCCAAAAGCGGATTGACCATCGTGGGGGTGTATCCTTCCGGCGGCCGGTAGCCTTGGCCGACAATGAAGGCCTCTGTGGAATACGAATCAGGAAACCAATGAGTGCATAGCGTTCGTTCGTACCTATACTCGAGTTGCGTGAACTCCGGGGTTTGCAGCAGGTGACGGTGGGGAAGAAGATCTTGAGCTGTGAGTAGAGAAGCGTGATGTCTTTGCCGCGGAAGATCTTGGCCACAAAGGCACCTCCGGGACGCAGTACATGGGTTGTGATATTGAGCGCCTAAGGCATCCATTATGAATTACAGAACAACCGCAATAGCCTTGTGTGTGTGACGTACCGCAAGCAAGAGTTGAGCCTGGATATATTCATCCATATCGTGCAGACCGGTGACTAGATTGAAATGGGTTGAGTCTGTGTATACCAAGCGCACAGGAGCCTTTATACCATCAGGAGCACCATCACAGACGACAATGTCGGCCAGTTCGCCCTCAAAGTAAGAAATGATTTGATCAGCCGTAGACTTTTTTGTGATATCACCCTGAAGCTGAATCACGCCCTCCAGCGGTGCCTGTCATAGCAAATATGTCAAAACAGCCAATCCAAAAGGGAGCTGATAATTACCATGGCTTGCAGATCGACCGCTACAATCTTGGGTTCTTCTTCCTGCGGGTTCTTTTCGTGGTTCTCGCTATAGCAGGATAAGTACGTGCTGGAGCTGTCACAAGTGAAGAATATTCACGTACGCGAGTTTTCTCGAGAGCACCTGAGACCAGCTACCGGGCGCAGCACACAAGTCAACCGCACGATGGACACCTAAACGAGTGTAAGTCTTTTGATTGACATGCCGATTCGAGTCGATTGAATAGAGTTGAACCTTCAAAGAGGTTGAATTCCTCGTCGAGCTGTAAGAGTTTGAAAGCACTTCGAGCGCGCCAGCCTTGCTCTTTAGCCAGTCGATAGTACTTTAGAGCGATTTAATACATGTCATGCGAATACGGTAGAATGGTGTGCTACATACAACGTCGCGTTTGTCCTTGGAAGACTTGCCCATGGTCAATCGATCGGCTCTTTTTTTTTCTGCTGCAAGGAGTTGCTACACAGTTTCGGGGCAACTCAACTCTCCCTCTCCGCAATTGGGCCAGAGTGGCTTGCGGGATTCGATGGGATCATGATCTTTGTTCTCTTGAGTGTACCTTAAATGCCTGATAATAGAAATATTCTCGTACGCCTATTCAATAGGGTTTTGCTTATCAAACCATGTTATATATTTTACATGTCAGTGAGTCAGGGATTCTCTCTTGTGTTAATGTTGACAGACAAGGGCCTGCGTTATTTAGTAACACAAAAATGATCCTACTTGCATAAGGTACCAGATATTAAATCAAGGATGATGCGTGGAAGGATACAATACGAGGGAATGGACCATCGGTAGACATACTCTTGATAAGAGAATAATACACCGTTATATGTAAGAGTCACGATGTGTCGATAACTCCATTTTAGTTAGTTTTAAACAGAGAGAGACAAAAACGATAGAGTGGGGCAAAAAGTCCAAAGTCAGCCATATCGAGCTAATAAAGTGTCCTCTTCTCTCTTCTCCTTTTAGCTTTTGTGGTCCACTCGTTTCATTTCGAATGGACACTTCAATGGTCACAGCCAGCACAGCCAGCGCAGCCAGCACAGACCGAACTGCACTTAGCCATAAAGATACGCAGCCTGCACGGACACAGCCTGCCACGCCTCCCACCACCACCGGAAAGCGACGATCGCCCGATGACGACATTCTCCAGAGTAACAAGGCCGAAAAGCGACCCCGCGAAGCCGGTGCCTCCAAAATCAAAATGGTGTGCTCAGACATGGTCGTCAAGGCCTGTCTTGACAAGTACCGTCCCTGTAAGACCAGAAGGAGATATTATGAATACGCCATGCACTCGTCTGACCACCACCCCGTTCGATCGCCCTTGTTAGATTTCATGTCGGACGAAGCGAGTCAGTCTGTGGACAGCCGAGACTCACCTGTCGGCGACGATTCACTCGAAGTACAGCTGGAATACCCCGGAGGCGTAGAGCCGTAAGTGTTTCACTCGCATGAAGGCTATGCTAGGAATGAAGGGAAATATTCAAATATTCAACGATGATGAAGGTATCTGCTACTGCGCCCGGTCAAAGGCACCCGGTCGGTCGACGACGATATCGAGGATAAGGACGAATACAACCCGATCATAGATCTGATGCGGACTGTCCATTTCGTGTACGATTGCTACCTGCCCGAGAGCCAACAAAAGCTGCTCGGCGACAATGCACACGGTATCATGCGGAATCTCACAAAGTTTCGGAACCGACGCAACGGCCCTGGATTCTTGCAGGCCGTTAACGATTACAATGCTGTACTACGAAAGTTGAAGGAAAACGGCGACATGGCCAGGAATGCAAAGGCGCTGCGACATCCAAACTATGAGCTGACCTGTCATATCCTATACCAAGTTTACAGTCGAACCGTCGCCCGGAACGCAGAAGCACTCAACAACTACAAAGGTAAAGCGGAAATGAAAAGAAAAAGGAAAAAGGGCCAAGAGCATACGGTTGTTGATATGATGTGGTGTTAGCCTTCTCCAATAATGTGTACGGTGAGATCAACCCGATATTGGTCAAGGATTTCTTGGCCAAGGTCAAACTGACCTCCAAGAGCGTATTCATGGATCTCGGCTGTGGTATTGGTAATGTCGTGCTCCAAGTGGCTGCTCAGACAGGATGCGAGTCGATTGGTATCGAGATCATGGAGCTTCCTGCTAAATTTGCAAAGCGGCAATTGAAGGAATATGCTGCCCGAATGAAGTAAGTGTCACAAGAAATAACAATTCGATGCAACCTCGCATTAACGTTTTCCTTTTCCTTTCTGTTACTTCTATGAACAGGGCTTGGGGTCTGCCCACAGGCAAGATCCACCTGCGGCAGGGCGATTTTCTGAATTTGGAAGCACATAACTTGCACGGCACACTCAAGAACGCGGATGTGATCCTAGTGAACAACTATGCATTTGACTGGCAGACGAACCATGCGCTGGCGCAGATATTTTTGGACCTCAAGGACGGAGCGCAAGTCATTTCGCTCAAGTCGTTTGTACCCAAGAACCACAAGATCAACCAGCGCACATTCCACATGCCCGAGTCTATCTTGCGGGTCCAAGAATACGAGTACTTTTCGGAGGCCGTCAGCTGGACCAATAATGGAGGAACCTATTATATTGCCACTGTAGATAGAAGCCGTCTCAAGCCTTTTTATGAGGGCATGTACCGCGAGAGCCAGCAGTAATTCGTTCGAGTGAAAGCCCTTTATTATTATTCCACACCCTCACAATGTATATTTTGTTCTCATGTATCATATTTATGCAGTTTTTAAGGTTCTTGTATATCTTGACGGATGCAGGTCAGTCCACCGAAGAGATCCCACAAAGCGGTGAGGATATACGTCGAAAAGAGAGAGACGCCAAAGAAGAGACCCGTGTTGAAGAAGTCGCACCTAAATACAGTGCAAAAAACCGCGTAAATTTTGTCTCTGCGCTTTTCCCAATGTGCACTCTGTCCTTACCAGCCGTCGTATTGTCCTGGTGGACATTTGTATAAGGCAATTTCATAGCAGATGCCCACGCCCATAAGTGCAGCCAGGATTGCATCCACTGCGAATGCAATGATGCGTTTGACTTTGCCTCCTCGGCCCCGAAGACGCGTCAGATACACGTAGATCTCAAATAAACTCCACGTAAAGGAGACCCAGAAGAGGGCATACACGAAATAAACGAGCGCCATGTTTTCAGAGAACGGCATCGGTCGCTGTGCATACTATAAAGAAAGTCCCTTCATGGGTCAATTATCGTACGTCATAAACAACGGCCAACTTACAGGACTTGCACCGGCCTGAAAAGCAAACGCACCCAAGGCAGCCAGTAGCTGCCAGATACGCATGCCGAGCCGGACAGGGCTGGGACGTTGGCTGGCTGAAGGTGCCAGCTTCTCACCCTCGGCATATGGTTTCCTTGAAGACGGTACGTGGGAAGGTTGGATACTCGGAGGCGGAATAGGCGAGAATATGGGAGGAGAGGCAGGCGGTGAATATGACTTGGGCGACTCGATTAGGGTTTTTTCATTGTGTCCACAGCCACCCGGCAGGGTGCTGTCACTTTTCTCGAAAGGGTTCGTGTTCGTCATGTGAAAAAAGGAGAACTGGGTGGACACTTGCCGATCGTGAACCCCACTTTTTTAAAATTTCATTTTTTCCTGTTTGTAGGCCTATGTTTGCTTCAAAACAAAAGAACAAAAGGATCGCAGAGGACGGTAGAGCCTCATGCGCTCAACATAAAACAAACAAAAAAGTCGTAGCGAATGTGGTTGCCGCCTAACTATGATTCTAGCATGATAGGCCGAGGTATCCTACGGACTAGGTACGTTTATGCTTTACGGTACAAAGGTGAGTATATAAGCAGAGCGTCTAATGTACCATGGAGCGGGTCTCATATAAAAAAAAAAAGGAAACGGGTTTTAGTATACAAATTGTACAAGCTTGTAGCGAATAAAAAAGGCCACCATGCTGCATAGCATCTGGATAGTCAAGACCAAAAGCGTGGTGTCGCGTTCCGAGGCCGGGCCAAAGCGAGCCAGGACGAGGTTGATGATGGTCAGGTTGTTGCAGATGGCTATCCGTCCTGCGTCGTCCCACTGATACACCTTAAGCAGTCCGAGGCGGTACAAGATCGTGAGGGCCAATCGCCCAAGCATGCCCGGGGGTTTTTCGGTCAAAGAGACCGTCGAACAATGCAACAAGCCGGTGTCCTTGTCAAGACGCGGCATGCGATGGCGTGGGCATTCAAGGAGACGAAAGAGTTGCGGGCAAGAATAAACAAAGTTGAAGATCTGAGGGATAAAAAAGAGGACGAGGGTCTTTGAAAAGTGGCCGAGGATGCCGACGACGGCAAAAGTGATACCAGCAAAGTAGCAGAACGTGTCACCCACGAATACGCGTGCAGGGAACCTTAAGAAAGGGTGTATACGTTAGGAACTATCCACACGCATTCTTTGCTTCCTTCTCTTTTACCAATTGTGCCAGAGCAGGGCAGATGTGACACCCGCAAAAGGCAACATAAAATAAAGACTGAAGCGATGTGCCTCGATGCTTTCACGTGTGGCATGCTTGTCGAGTAAGAACAAGAGATCGTTGATGATGACGGAGACAGCAATGACCAAGGTCTGGCCAGCCTCGATGCCATTGATGCCTGCCAAAATGTTGATAGTGTGCGTGCAAAAAATGACGAGCATGCACATGTAGACGTAGTACAATGGACCTGATCTGATGTATGAGTGACACACACCATAGCAAAAAAAGTAAGAGACAGGGATTCAGGTACCTAAGTCGACGAGGTCGCCCAGCCAGGATCGCAGCTGCAAAGGCATCATTACGTAGGTCACCCCGAAATTGGTGTAGTAGAAAATCAAGAGGGGGATGGATGCCACTGCAGGAAACCAGACCTTGTACCGCCACCGTACATCGAGGACGTCGTCTGCAAAGCCGAGGAGAACCATGGACTGGATGGCCAAAATAGCAGCTAGAATTTCACCAAGCTAAGGCGCCGTTGAGCGCCGAATGCATATAGTACGTCATCCGCGCACTTTTCTTTACCTTGTTATATGGAAACGTGCCAATCATGGGATCATTTTCATGCACGAGGCGTGCCTCGCCGTCAAACCAGTGCATAAAGGGGAACGGAATGAAGCAGAACATGGCAACCAAGTAAATGATGGCCGTCGGGAATCCCATTGCTTCTGCTCTGTATATAATTGTTAGCTCGATAATAGCTTATTGACGCTATTTCAACGTACAGGACAGGGCGATTGGGTTTAAGAATGTCTGTGCCGGACAGACGGGCGTTTACAAAAGTTTGGCGTAGACGTGGCAAGGTCTTGTGGGTCATCAGAGCTGCAACGAGAGTAAAGCCGATCGAGACAACAATCGTATCAGGTGCAAGGGCAATGGTGGCAGCGATGGCGCACACAACAACTGCCATCACGACCGGAATTGACGCCATGGTTGAACGTGAGTGTATGTTGTCTAATTTTCCTTCCTTTTTTTTTCTTTTTAATTCGGCGGGTGGAACCTTTTGCATTGTAGGCGGAGTCGATTTCGCGTCTTTTTTTTCAGCCCCTCCTTGTCTCTGGTGATGACACGTTCTCTACACTGTAATAACAGGCTGAGTGGTGGTAAACACGATATGTTGTCTTTCCTTCCTTTTTCTTTTTCTTGTGAGTAATATCAGGCATCACATGAGAAGGAAAGACCAAATACAATACAGAGTGGATGGACTTGTAGGTCCAGTGATAGCCGAAAGTTAGAGACGCGCCTCAGGGATCAAGTGATCGATATATAAAGTAAAGACAGAAGCGAGAGCGCGTGACCAAATTGTCAGCAGCAGTTGAGCAATTTAGTGTAAAGTAAATGAAGGCGAAGAAGAGAGGAGGAATATATAATGACGTAGATCGATATCTTTCTCGTTCTGTGTACAAAAGAAGGAGGGGCCGGAGCGGGGGTCATAAATAATATGGAATATAGCAAGAAGAAAAGAAAGAGGCATAATTGGAAGAGCAGCACGTCGTAAGAGCGAGGAGGAACGGAGGAGGCGGGCGGGGAGAGAGGGAGGGATGAGGTCTGCTGGGCCGAGCACATGGAAAATAGCACAGTTTCTCCGAACTGCACAGAATGACGACGCTGTGTATGTGTATCTGTATGTGTATCTGTATGTGTATCTGTGTGTGAGTGTATGTGTTGTGTGTGTGTGTGTGTGTGTGTCTGTATTTGTATCTGTATCTGTATCTGTATGTGCGTGTGCGTGTGCGCATGCTGTGTATCTCTTTCGCTCGCTCTTACTTCACTTCCACTGTATTTCTGACGAGCGCGCGTCCTTTTGGCTTGTTTTCTTTTTTTCTCTGGTTTATTCTAGACGCACACGTAAGCCAACCCACCCCATCTCTCACTCCTCCTTCTATTCTTCTTGGTCATTCTTCAATCTGACCCTTTTTTATAACCGAATACAGTTTTGTTTCATTGACCCGTCCTTGTCCTCCTGTCTCGTTCATACCTCATTCCGGAATTATGCAAGCAGTCTTGGGCTCGACGAGTGAACCTGAGAACAAGTGGAAATTCGCTCAATGCTTCGGTGACAAGGGCGACTCGGATGACATTACCGAAGGTACACCTTTATTACTTTTCACTGAAGTTCACTCCTCCTTGTCCTCTCCTCCCTCTCTCCTTCATTCGGACAATGACCTGGTTTTGTTATCGGCATCCTCTTGTATTCCACGACCCCAGGACGACGAGGAAGAGGATGGGAGGGAGCGACTGTCAGGAAAGGAAGGAAACGGGAAAGAAGAGAGATAGGAACTACTATGACTCACTACTACCACTACTGCTCCTTTAACCACTACTATTTTGTTGTAATAGCTGACATTATATCTGCGGTCGAGTTCGATCATACGGGTGACTACCTCGCCACAGGCGATAAGGGTGGTCGTGTTGTGCTTTTCGAACGCAACGAAAGCGTAAGAAATACCAAGGAATGGCACTTTGTATTTGGACTCACATGACCTCCATTCTGTTCAATACTGTAGAAAAAAGGTTGTGAATACAAATTCCACACCGAGTTTCAGTCCCACGAACCCGAGTTTGACTATCTAAAGAGTTTGGAGATCGAAGAGAAGATCAACAAAATCAAATGGTGTCGACGTACCAATGCCGCCCATTTTTTGCTGTCCACCAATGGTACACATGCTATATGCTATATTTTATTTCATACTTCATTCTGACTCATCCCACGTTTAGACAAAACAATCAAGCTCTGGAAGGTCTTTGAGCGGAATCTCAAGGTCGTGCACGAAAGCAACCTGATGGACCATCACCCCTCACCACCGGCACCATCGCCACCACAGCCCCACCAACCTGTTTCTACCAAACCCAACGGGAGTCCAGCACTCGCTCTGCCAAAGTTCGTCATTCATGATACCATCATTGCCGCTGTCCCGCGGAGGATTTATGCTAACGGTACGCCTATCAACTGCAGAGTATACATCCAACTGAGCTATACTTCATTCTGTGATTTTTATAGCTCACGCGTATCACATAAATTCGATTTCGGTCAATTCGGACGGTGAGACGTATATTTCGGCCGATGATTTACGCATTAATCTGTGGAATCTCGACATATCCGACCAGAGTTTCAGTAAGCAAGAATGGTTCCTCTGTCATCGAACCATTCCCACTCACCCACAATTACCCTAGATATCGTTGATATCAAACCAGCCAACATGGAAGAGCTGACCGAGGTTATCACTGCTGCTGAGTTCCATCCGCTACAGTGCAACCTGTTTATGTACAGCAGTAGCAAAGGCACCATCAAGTTGGCCGACATGCGCGAATCAGCGCTCTGTGACCAAAAAGCAAAGAGTAAGTGCAGAGAGAGAGAAAGAGGAGAACAGGGGAGAAAAAAAAAAAGGGAGCCATAGGGACCAGTATGACTTATTAAGCAAAAGCCTTCGAGATGCCGGAAGACCCGACGAACCGCTCCTTCTTTTCCGAGATCATCTCATCCATTTCCGACGTCAAATTCAGTCGTGACGGCCGTTACATACTGTCGCGTGACTATCTGACATTAAAGCTCTGGGATATCAACATGGAAAACAAGCCCGTCGCGACGGTCAATATCCACGAGCACCTGCGAAGCAAACTGTGCGACCTGTATGAGAACGACTGTATCTTTGACAAGTTTGAATGTACCTTCAGTGGGGATGGAAAGTAAGAGTTCTCGCGCGCTGGAAATTTAGGAAGAAGCTGACACGGCACGCTGTTTGACAGAAACATGATGACAGGCTCGTATAGCAACAATCTCCAGATATACAATTGCGATACGTTAGGTGAGATCACATTGCAGGCCGACAAGAGTGCATTCAAGGCAAAACGATTGGGATCGGCCAAGAACAAGATTACGCTTGGGAACCGCAACGGTGGTATCAAGACGCGTCGCGATGATGTAGATATGATTGATTTCCAAAAGAAGATCCTACATGCGTCGTGGCATCCAAACGAGAACTCGATCGCTGTTGCAGCAACCAACAATCTCTTCATTTTCACGTAAGTCTGCGTGTCTTTAAGTGGTAGCAAATGCTCACCCTCAGTATTTTATTTTGCATTCCAATTCATGGTTGCTATGCAGCGAGTAAGTGACAAACTCGATATTCCTGTCAAGATCTCACGCATGAATTCTGTATATAGGCTGTAAATTTCTCATCTTTATAGCAGATTTGTACAAAGCAGCGATCCTATTTCCATGTTTAACCTCACTTGTAACAGTGAGCTCATATGATCGCTTTATGCGACCATCTTTGCCCATTCTCTATCCCCTTGACACAGCCTCTCTCTCTTTCTCTCTCCTACTCACGCACACACACACACACACACACACACACACAGAGCACACAGCACACACGCACATTCTTACACATTCTCAGGCACACTTTTTCGTTTCTATCCCTCTCTCGTTCTTCCTTTCTCTTTACCGTAACCAAAGAAATGACAAGAAGGTTAGACCTTCTTCTTTTGCAAAGCCGCCTTCTTTTCCAGACCGCCTAAATTTTCACTACATAGCTATGTCCCTGATTGTCATACGATCTTCATGATAGTATAAGGTCACGAGGAAGTATTCGGGCTTGTCGATAGAGTCAATGGAAGAGATACCCTTCAATATTCCAGGCTGCTCGCTCACTACGTTAGCCAAAGTAACGAGTTCTATCTCCTCGTTGATCAAAAGGTATGGGTTATTTAAGCGTGGGACTGCCCTCCTTTCCTCCTTGTGAGTTGGTGCTTCTCTCGGTGCTTTCATGCCGCTCTTGACCCACACCACAATCCATGCATGGCCGCAAACTGGCCTGCCTTCATCATCAGTTTATATTCCCCTAGGTTTCGCAAACTAGCGTGAAGGAGGTTCTCGTAAATGATGGGGAAGCGGTGCAGAGTCTCGAATCCATGGTTCCTCTCCACAAAACAACATCAACCAGAAGGAAAACAGAAAGAAAAAAGGAAACAAACAAACAAGAGTGGCGTATACGTATGTATTTTTAAAGGGATGTTTAATGGCATTTGGCCTCGACGACAGAGGGACCGACTTCTTCGTACTCCTTTTTGGAAATCCAGAGCTGATGGAAGGTACCGAGGGATGCAAGGATAGAGCCACCGAGCCAGCTGCTGCACTTGCGCTCGGTCTGATTGCCTGCGGCATGGATCTTGATCTTGCTCTGCTTTATGGGTTAGAAAAGCTAGAAAAAAAACACATCGCCACATTGAAATAAGGACTTACGCCTGGGGCGAGCATGGGCAGCTCATAGTTGAGACGTTCGGTGAATCCAGGGAAGAGGGTGTTGCCGCCGGTAACGACGACGTTGTTGAAGAGGAGCGGTCGAAGGTCGACATCGCAGTTAATTATACTGGAGCACACGAGCTGGTGCATGGACAGCGCGGTATTGATCTGATGCTGGGTAAGGCCGCTCGAGGTGACCTGGTGTTTATCTGCGTCCTCGCTGGTCTGCTGGCCCCGGATGAAGCTTTGTGGCTGGAAGAGGACTTCGGGGATCTTGTATCGCTCGACGCCAAACATGTTGTTGTAACCGTCAGGGAATTCAAACGGCTTCTGTGGCCGAGAGCCCATGATGCTGTGTGTGATTCAAAGGAAAGAATGAGTCTCGATCGTCGAGCGCACGGTGTTGGGCCTGTCGTTTTTGTGCCTCTTTTTTTCCCCCTACCCTTCATCAAAGGTCATTTCCGAGACTTGGCATACTGATTCCTTAAATTCGTGCATGACCCTTGACCGCTGATAGTCATCGTAGCTTTGTGTGATGCCGGATACGTCGCGGAGCTGTGCGTCTGCGGGCTGGCCGGCCTGGACAGGCTTTTTGGACGCGACCTTATACTGTGGGGTGACCTGCAGACCGGCATCTGTCCGGAGCTGGTCGAGGATCTGCTGTGAGATGAATTCGCCTGCGACGGACTGCTTAAAGATGCCTTTCTTCAGGACATAACCGTCGTACACAGGCACAGCGCTCGTCACGCTGCCGCCCGAGTCCAACACGAGCGCTGTCGCACGTCCCACGGAGAACCTAGTTCCAGAAGTGAGTTTGCCTGACGCTGTCTAGAGTCCACCACTGTATACATACGCTGTCATGACGGCATCCTTGGCGAGGTAGAAGGCAGGAAAGTCAAACTTCTCAAAGGCGAGCTCGACCATCTTTTCGCGTTTCTCGGGTGTGTTCCATGCCGGTTCGGTGCAGATCAGCGGATGTTCTGTGGGGTCCACCCGCAGATTGTCTCTGAATGCCGCATGCCAAATCTGCTCCATACCGTCCCAGTCCTCCACTGTACAAGTTCATGTTTAGAACGGAAACTGGAGTCGTGCAATGAAGAGTGACAAACATTACCCAGGCCCTCCTTCATGGGATTCCGAATTTCCATATTGGCGCGCCAGGAATTGATGTTGGTGTCACCCACAAAATACTTTGCAGAAGGCTTGTTGTTGTTGGCTTCTGTCATGGCAACGTCGCCGTCACTGCCGGGCTGTGGATCTTGTGTGGGTTCGTCAATGTAGCCGTACGAGGTAGGAAAGACGGTGCGAGGCGTGTCTTCGCCAGCGTAGCCGGCACGCGTCGACGTGGATCCGACATCGAGAACAAGGGCATTCACTTCATCTGGAGAGGCATTAGCTACGTGTCAACATTGTAAGTGGGTCGCCTATCACTTGCCTCCACCGTAGGTGACCATGTCGCTTTTTCTGAGTTGGCAGGTGGCTCAAAGAGAAAAGGACTCTTAGATTCCAGCCGCCGACCCGCCCCCAAATCCAGTAACCTTCCTGTGTGACTTGCCATTGCTATCATTCTGTTTCAACCGTGAGGAATATGAATAAATCAGCATGTAAACTTGGTCCTCTCTGACTGACTTTCTCTGTGTGCACATATGCTTGTGATACGTGGGTATGTGTATGCGTATGTGTATGTGTAAGTGTGCACGAGAAAAGCAAATGCAAAAGCCAATTGTTATTATTGATTCTAGGGGAAGAGAAAAAGAGAAAGAAAACACAGTTGCTCGACTGGGTATGCTTATTGTACAGATAGAAAGAAAGATAGAAAGGGGATGCGAGGAGAACAAATATATAGTTATTTGGCTGTCTTCCACTTGGTCAGCTTCTCCAACGCATAGCGGGACGACTTGAGAGGGCCAGCTGTAAATATACCCTTGATACTCTGCGTCAGAGCAGGGCGACCAATGATGCTCCGGATCGCTGTATGAATGAACCCTTAGCCTTGTATTCTCCTTTCTTTTTGTCAGAAACTTACAGGCATCAATATACTTGGGCAGATTCTCAGCCGATGCAATCTGCTGGTGGAGCTCGATCTTGTCCTCCGCAACCGTGAACTTGTGGCGAATCGAAGCGAGCTGATGCTCAGACAGGACCTTCTTATACAAGGAACTCGGCAGTTTCTGGACCATCAGGCCACGGAAACGCGGGTTTTGGTTTTGCTAAACGGAATTGGGTTAGCATTATTATCTTTAGACTTCAGTGGGGTTGTGCCCATTCCCTCGTATTATTCTTTTCTTTTACCTGATAGTAGCCATCGTTCAACGACGTCACATTAGGCAAATCGTCGAGCAAGCCGTAATACAGACGATGGAAATGGCTCATCTGCGCGTCAACAATATTCCGCACTTTGTTTGGATTTTCCCCGACCACCATACGGAAGTCGCCTACGTAACTGATGCCGGCGATACGCTCAAAAAGTTCCTTCTCGCTGAATCTCTCAGGCAGCGTCAAGAGCGCGACACGCACCGCTTCGGTAAGGTTAACTTGGTTGGCCAGACGCACGCGCGCATCGTCCCGCAGGATCTTGACCTGGGATAGGATGGGTGGGAATGGTTGAGTTCACATGACGCATACATTTGTTGTGTAAATGGTATTCGTGGCGGACTTACGGGTTTATGCATTCTACCCGCCAAATAGAGGGTCTCCCAGTCAATGAGGTCTTTGCACAACCGATCGATGGAGACCACGCCGTATTTGATGAGCTAAAAAGAAGACGGAAGGGAGGAAATTTCAGCCGTGAGATGACGACTACAGAATAAAAGATAAAAAAAATCATACCACACCGTCGATCTCGACATAGGGGTTAAAGTAGACGCCTGCACCCACTTTATCCTGCAAGTGTGCAACCATGCTGGAGCCCAGCATACGCAGGCCCGAGTAGTGGTGGGGGTTCTGCTGCATGTTGAGTGCATGCCAGTGCTCGGGATGCGAGACACCAAAGACAAAATCCATCATGGGCTTTCTCTGTAGGATAAAGAAAAAGAGAAAGAAGCATGGGGTGTGAGCGTTACTGTCTCACTGTATGGCGCACAATGTGTGCGCGTGTATATGTGTAAATGTATGTGTGGGGGTGTGTGTGTCTATGTGTGCATTTGACAACACAAAAGAAACATTTCATCGAATTCGCACCTGTGTATCATAGCCCTTTTGCTTGAAGACGCCGCTGCCGTAAGCAAAGGCGTACCGGATAGGGGCATGGAACTGTGAGACGATGCCCTTGAGCTGCTGCTTCAGTTCCTCGTTGATGTTGATGTATTGGTTCGTGCCGAAATCAGGCGAATCGGGAATGTTGGTTGGATGGAAATGAAGTTGTCGCATCCGCTGCAGTCTGTCTCGTGTTTCCTCTGTGAAGACCTGGGGTGCAGGTGACTGTGGCGGTTGCTGTTGACGAGCGGCCGGTCGTGCTTGCTGCTGTTCTTTCGGCTTTGTCTGCATGTGCGGCGGCAAGGGCTGTTCCGTTGACGACGACTGCGTGTCCAAGTGAGTCGAGTACAGACGCACAGCCGCCAACCGGCCGGATCGCACTGCAGGCAGGGTAGAATGGACAGTCTACATATGAGAAAGGACAGGAATAGGTAAGTGGCTGTTATATTGGAGCAGAAGGAAAGCGCTGTCAAATGGACCTTGAGCATCATGACGTTCTATAAAGAGTTTAAAAAATAAAAGCTTAAAGGGAAAGAGATGCAATCGGTGAATCTTTTAACGCATTTCGAACCGATTAAGGACTGCGTAAAATAAAAAAATAGAAACATCCTCGGCGACTCTGATCGTCAAACCGCAAAAAACCCGCCCCGCATTTCCATCACTTTCGGCTAATCTCCATTCTCCCCCGTTTACTACAGCGCTACGGCACTATAGCACTACTGTACATACTGTACATACTGTATTTTACACAGAAATCACATTATCTTGACCCTCTTCTTCTCATTATGCCCTTTTCCACCACTGCACACAGCGTCCCCACATTTGAGTATTTGTAAACGTACTCCTTGGCCAACGCACGCGCAGTAATAAAGTTTATTAAGGGGGTCATGTCCATAATAAATATCCCTCCCGAGCGCTGCGCTCACTACTTGCCTTGCCAATTCACCATGTACCTTGGTCTGTGTACTATGTGCTGCTTAAAAAGAAAATTATTCCCGTTCTTTACTCCTCAACTTGGATGAATGATAGATCCGGAAGCTATTACACCACACAGAATTGGCTCGTCTGTACCAAGACGGTCGCAATGCAAATTCACTTGAAATGGGATAGACGCGTCACCACAAAGCCATATCGGACATGCAACTCTTTGAAGCATTCTATGCTTTTTTCTTTTTTTTTTTTTTTTCCTTCTCATACGTCCGTTTCCTGACCTGGACAAATGGGCCACACGTTTTACTTTGAGAAATTACAAGAGGAGAAAACCGCTTGCGAGATAGAGTCATCCAACCATGAGCTCTCACAGCGGATGAAAGCATGGATGCCATCAACGCCACGTGATGCGGCCAAACATGTATCCGCAGTCTTGTGTAACGCTTCCGGATATCCCTGAGTCATGACATATGAATGTTTCGGCAGGCAGCACTCATAGGCACTCATATCACGCATACAGTAATCTGAGCAACAAAGGCAGCCATCAGCCCTTTGAATACACTGCTTTAAGCTGATTCATACTATGTGTCTCCAGGTAATGATTCATGAACTCCATTTTTTGCAGCGCCCTTCCCCACAGCTACTCTCGTAAACTGATCGACGGTAAGCCCCTCTTTCCATTGCATCGCATTCCCTTGATTTATCTAGTCAAAATGTGGGTGCATTGGAAATAGAAAATGGGTATCATAATGCGAAAGAATACAAGGATCACTTTTGGGCTTGCATCATCTCGCAAATCTTGGTGTCGTACGTGCTGCAGACGTTGACCAAAAGAGATATATCGCTCGTGTGGACGCTACATGGACCAATACATATATTAATAGGCGCAAAGAGAGAGAGGAGGGAAGGCGAGTTCATGAATCTTTTTTCTTTTTACAACACATACCCAACTTCGTTTGCTAATTTGGCTGGCTCGGGAAGCACGTCGTTTTCTTCAAGATGGTCATAGACACATTCTTGAAACAGGAAGCTTTTGAGATACATGAGCTGCAAGCCATCTTCAAACTGTTCAATCAGCTGTTGCACATAATAGAATGAGTATATAGAGATCAACCGGAAAATCCAATGTACATACCTCCTCGGGCGAACGCTCAGCGTCCCGTCCCTCCTTGATAGACATGAGTAAATCATGCACCATATCCGATTTGATGATATTTTGCCACTTGTTGGCGCGTTTCCTAGACACGTAATGAGGAAAATTTAAAAAAAAGACAATCCTAAATTGTAATAACTTACACTTGAGTATCTTCGTCTTCCTCCAGGTCATGAATATTTTGATGGAAAACGCGACATCGACTGCATTGACGTGTAAGATATAAGATTAGACATGGACGAAGCAGTAAAACTCACTTGATGTTGGTGTCGATCACAAGGCAGGCCGCGTCCGTCACAGCATCCGAAATGGCAAATTGCTTGAGCATACTCTTCATGTCGGATTCGAGCTCCTTGATTCGTAACACGTTGGGCATGCCCATCAGCACAAAGTCAGGCTTGTACCCATTACAGTAGGACACCATGAGCGATCTGCCATAGGACTTTGCAAACAGCTGGTGCGCCGATTCGGTGGGCATGCCATCGTCTCGCATCTGTGTAATATCGGGTATCATACGAAAAATCGACGATCTGATAGGATGGACATGAGTCATTTTCTCTCTCCTAGTCTCCATCAACGCACTTACTTTGGCATAGTAACGGGATACATGGCGTTGGGGGAGCACAGGATCTGCTCTGTATCCAGAGAGGGTGCGGACCCACCGAGATCGTGCCGGTCCGAAGAAGACGAGGATGGTTCCTTTGGCCGGCGCAGTCTATCCGAGGTGTTGTACTGGGTATCTGTCGTGGACAGCGACCAATGGCTGGCCGGGAAGAGATTAGGCGTACTGCTCAACGAGGTGGAGTTGGAGTTGTCTGTAAGCGACTCAGGCGACTCGGAGGGACGATACACATCTTGCTGGCCGTGCGTTTTGGGGATCGCAATCGATTCGACGTCGGTGGATGAGCCAATCAACTGTCTGACAATCTTGTCTTCGAGCTTGCATATGTAGGCGTCGTCGTTGTAATCGCGCTCGCGCGAAAAGATATTATCAGACGATGGATCGGCCATGGCTTCGAGGTTCTCGTAGACCTCATTGCAACGGATCAAGTAGGTGAGGATGTAAAGGATGCGTCGGACGATGCTCATGTCCTGACCGACCACGATGGTCCTTGATATGCGGGCTGGTGTGCCGACATAACCATAGAGATCGCTAAAGAAGCAGATGGCGAGATGAAGTGAATGAGTAACCTATCAACCCCAGCTGATTTTGTCAAACCTCAGCTGAGCCCACAAAGGGTCGTAATTCCCGTGGCGACAGTTCCCGCTCTAATAGTCAAGAAAAGAAAAAAAAAGTGAATACAAAACCACGCGCTCCTAATGGTTGATACATACCCGATCCCCTTCAGGTGGTGCGACCGTGTGCACCCAAGACAGATGATATGTCAGCACGCCCGTAATGAGGGTTGACACTAAAAAGTTGGATCCCTTGTTGTCAAACTCGTCTACCAGATTCAGGAGCTCCAAGATCAGCTTGTGGCTGTAGTCGGATTTGCGCTGGGGAAAGGTCGACATGTTGAGCCACAGTGGTTCCTGCCAATTGTGCGAATGAGCTCTTCCATTAGGTTTCTATTTTTCCTGGTTTTTTTTTTTTTTTTTCATTTTCATTGCCATACTTGTATCCGCGGAGTACTGTACATGTCGTAGAGGGTGCGCTTGAAACGCATGGCTACGTCATGGAGTACAGGGTCGTGTTGAAACGCACTTGACCCGAGGCTGCCCCTGGACCTCCGTGTCTACCGAAATTGACTGGTGTGTCAGATGCATGACAAGAAAAAAAGTGTCTCAATCAACGACCTGGTGATGCATGGCCGGCGTATTTCGGCTGTGGTTACCGAGCAGTTGAAAGACGTCGGCCTGGAGTCGGTGCAGGTGATTTTCGATCAGGGCAAAATGGGAAAAGACAAAGTCGTAGAGCGTCTTATTCTTTTCATCGAGGGTGATCACAATGGCCAGGGCATACTTGATAGAGCGCGAGTGATGCCGTACAGACTTTTTTTTTTTTGTTTTCGAAGGAAAGAGTTAGCAGCACCATTCATTGCAAGCACAGAACCGCTAGGCTTACAGCGCCTCCAGTGTTTTCCGCGCTTGCAGTGGTAGTATGGGAGGTAGTTGTGGTGGCAGTAGCAGTAGCAGACGTAGCTGCTGTAGGCGGCGCGCCTGAAGAGTTGGGGTCGATCATAGACTGATTGTTATTGGGCAGCGGCATGGGTTGAAACACGCCATTCTCCATACTCGTCTGACTGAACCTACGCGAGCGTTTTGAATTGAAAGAGCGCTTGGAACTGGATCGCAAGCCGAGGACAGGTGGGTAGATGGACGAGTTTGAGTAGTAGCTGCGGTCGTCATCGCTTGATTGGTCGTCCATGGAAACGGAGCGCGCCGACAAGGTGGAGGTTGAGCGGCGGCCATAATCATCCCCATAAGGCAGACCGACGGTGGAAGAAGTAGTCGACCAATCGCTATTGATGGATGAAAAGGACGTGCGTCGTGTCACGTCGTCATGCGGGCTAAAAGTGAAAAGCTTGGAGAGTACGAGCTGAGGCTCCTTGTCACGTTTGTAGTGCACCTTGGTACTCATGCCTTTGTATGCCAACGGGGCGGTGCCAAACACCATGTCACCAATCAGGTCCAACCTGCGGTTTACCTAATTAAGGAAATCAACAGTGTTCTCGAACAACCAAAGATCGACCTTCGAGCTTTGATATCGTGTTGCTTACATGGCGAGGGTGGAGATGCTGGGGCGAGGCAGAGTCGTGCATGGATAAAGGAGGCGTCGTGCGCACGCTGTTGGAGCGCCAATCGCTTTTCCGATCTGTCAAAGAGCCCAGCAGCAGGCGGCCATGATGGCTGATAGACGCAGGGTGCATATCCTGACTGCCGTTCCACGACCGAGCCATCTCGGTGTGGCCTGCCTGACCCGGGGGTTTGGCGGAGGAGACGCCCTGGCTTGAGTCATACAGCACCGTCTTGTTGCAGTCGCCCCCGTCTTGGAAGAGCAAGATTCGAATCTGATCGTCACTCAGCGAAGCCGGTGACCATCTAACCACTCAGTCTCAATGACCCATTCATAAGTAAAAGCGTGTCATTACGGTTCAGGCTCGACAAGGGCTCGGGTATAAGCATCGTCGTGATCTTTTAAGGCCGATTTGGAACGAAACAATCGTTGTAACATGGAACGCGGAGGTATGAGCACAAGTATATATGATATGAATATCTCTATATGTTGAATACGTGTAGGGAAGAGAGGGGTGCGGTTAAAGAAGGAAAGAAAAAGAAGAGCAAGGCAGGAGAGCAGTGAGAGCGAGAAAGGAGACAGGAAACAAGACACACGCACAGGAAGAGAGAGAGAGAGAGAGAGAGAGATAGAAAGTGTATGTATGCGTGTTGAATGAATAAGCGGTATGCGGTTGGGTGTCACGACGGACCAGATTGTGTTTTTTTTTCCTAGTCAGATCCCCAGTTCATTAGGGCATGTCCACCCAGTCAGCTACAGAAGTTGCTTCATACATCCAACATGTCTTTGCTCCACACACACACAACCAATGCTGCAGTGCTTTCTTTTATTTGCCTCAGCTGACTCTAGTTTTCATGCCTCCTTTTTTTTATTTCCTTATGCTTGCCTTCAGCACAGCAACTGTACCCTACCGCTCTCAGTACTTTGAATCGTGAGAAATGTCTGAGTCTGTTTCCGGATGTCAAACTTACCAATGCCATGTCACACGTTCATGGCCTTATTACTGCTTGCAGCCATCATGATCTTTACTGACCTCACGACCAGCAAAGAAAAGAAAGCTAGGCGGTGCAATCATGTCGTATTCTTCTTGTCACCGCGCTTTCCAGACACCTGACCTGAAAACGTACTGCTCTCTGCCCCCGCCCCCTGAAACAGAGATCCTCGAAGTGCGTCCGACGCAACTTGTCGCTGTTCGCCCTTCCATACAGTAAAGCATATAAAAAGCTAGAACGGAGGGGTGTGTGTGTGTTATATCGGCAGTGTAACACCGGGCGCCGCTACAAAAAACCGCCTGGGTACTCGAAGCCAAATAAGAAAATGGGATGGTCATAGCGCCATCTCCAGTCTTCCTCGTTGCATAAAATAGTCTAGCGGTAATCAGCGTGTCAACAAACGTTTATGCAGCTCACATATTACCTTTGGGAATCACAAACTCTAAAGGGAATTTGAACCCGTTGAAGGCCCTTTTACTTTCCATCACACACACGCGTTTCCTCTCTGTCTTTTTACTCCTTGTGTTATCTATCACTACCAGTTCATGAACTTTATACTCCTTTAACGTTATCAGTTCATCATCAGAAAATAATGCCTCATATACACTACAGCTGATATAAGTGTGTTAGAAGGACATTTATATCTCTCTGAAAATGATAAATCCGCTTTTTCCGTGGAGTCAAGGTAGCACATAGAAATCCAAGGCATTCGACGGACGAAAAGTGCTACTGCACATGCCGCAGAAGAACAGCAATGGAATATGTGTGTGTTATACTGAAATAGACCACAAAAGTAAGCAGAACAAGTTGAAATGCAAAAAGTAAAAGAAGGTTCTGTGCGGGTGTTCCTGAAGAGGATCGACACGTGTGTGTGACCTGGCCATAACAAAGCAACAGGCATATCGATGGTACACACACACAAACGTAGGTTTGGGCGGTGTAGCAACAAAATAAATACGCAGGGTAAAAACGGAAAAATGCAAACGATCGTATACCTAGAGACTATGATAACAGCACATTCCACTGCCACGCTCTGCTTCCCTTCTTATCCTGTTTTTTTTTTCTCTCCTTATAACGACGCACTAACTTATTTTCATTCTTTGTGTGTGTGTGTATAGCTGGGTGTGAAAAGAAAAGTCGTACACGTCTCGGCATAGGCAGCATTTTTTTTTCTGTTGCCTTCTTCTCGAACATGTCCTCCATGGCCACCACGAACGGTTCGATACCGCCCGCCCGCATGGCCAATCACTTCTGGGTAAGTGATCTACGCATGACTGCCACGCGACTGTATGCTCACTCTATTTTAAGGCAAATGACAACAGCGCTCTCAACATTATACTCGATCGCTTGCAGCGGTCAAAACGCACGTGCGAGACGATCATGAAAATGTTTGAAAAAAGGCATGTCCCTAGAAAAAGCATGAGCGCAGCTTTCTTATTGTTACGGATAGGGCGCAAATTGAACAAGAGTATGGTGAAAAGCTGATGAAGCTATCACAGCTCTCATTATCCGAGTTCGAAGAGCCACAGACAACAATGTCTGAGATACTCGAAAGCGTACCGATTGCCACGGAAGCGACAGCACGAGCCCACACAGACCTCGCACAGCAGATTCACCATTTACTCGAGAGTCCGCTCGCGAGCTTCATCAAAGACCAAAAGTCATTGCGCAAAGCAGTAAGACATGCAATCGATGCTCACTTAAAATATATGCTCATGCTTGTTTGCCACTGTCATACAAAATTAGACAATAGAGCAGATCGATAGAATCCAGAACCTGAAATACATGCATCTCGAAAATGTGAAACGGGTAAGCTTCTTTCATACCGGTCCCAGCTTTCCTATTCATCAGTTTGAGTGCAGGCACGGTCGGCATACGAGTCAGAACAATGCCAACTGGCGGAGGCACGCAGAGACGGTACCGAGGACATAGAAGAGGTAAGCCTTCCCTTCCCTTCCTTCCTTTTTCTTCAATCCCCTCCCCTTAGTCTTGAAATCAAGGAGTTGTATAAAAAATTACGTCCTGACTCTTCCATCCTTCTTGCCGCAGATCAAACAAAAAGCAGTTGCCGTAGGTTAGTATGCCAAAGATTCCGGTCGCTTTCAGGGATGCTTGACGCGGGTCGATGCTGAACCTGGGGCCTCGTTTCCTTTTATACTACAGATCACGAGTATAAGCTTTCAGTGGGCATACTCGAGTCCGTCACAAACAACTGGGTAGACGAATGGGAGCGCGCTTGTGATGTTTTCCAAGGTCTCGAAGAGCGTCGACTGGAATATCTGAGTGCCACTCTCCTCGCGTATGTGTACAAAAAGGGGATGGGCTCGAAATAACTGACGGTTCTTTCTAGATATGCCAACATGATCACCACGGTCTATACAGTAGATGATCAAGTACGTACTGTTAATGCAATGGATAGGTTGAAAGCTGACTTACAAGAACTGCAGTCGTGCGAGCGGATACGAGCTGCACTGGAGAATATGAACATTGCAGGCGATATCAATACGTTTATTCAAATCAAAGGCACTTGCACCCAACGACCAGGTAAAGCTGATGAAGGCAAGGTCCCGCATTCGCATCTGACAAAGGCGAACCCCGACTTCACTCGGGCATACCCCTTTAGAAATACCAAAATACACACCGAAAGAGGATCTGTCGTCGTCCACCGCCGCGCATGCCGCCACGAAACCACGCGCGATCCACGAAATCAATATTCCCGTTGTCGACGAGGAGTTACGCTCCGTCAACGACCAGCTTAAAAAGTTACCCTCGCGCCGACCGACTGTAGTGGAAGAGAAGTCCGAGGTATCTATTCAACATGATATCTCCATGAAGCTTTTCTGACCTTGGATGGCAGGTCATCCCCCCGCACAGCGCAGAGTTACAAAAGCCGTCCGTCGCCGCAAGTACCGCTCCTGCGGGCGGTGATGGCGGTGTCAGTACCACGATGGGGAATGCTGCGCAGCCACTTCCGACGCAGTCTCCACATGATGAGCCTAAACCAGAGAGGAAACGAAGGTCAACTCCGCCGTTAGCGTAAGTACTACGGAAAAGACTTGTGTATAGGCCGATCGTGATTATTGACGTGCATCCTTTTTTTTTTGTTACAGTCTGCCAGGACACCATGATCTGCAGGAGAAAGCTTTGCCATCCCTGCCGCCCCTAGACACTCGCAATTTGCATCAACGCCACCCTGAAGCACGGGATTCCGGCTACCTGGCGAGCGGGTCTAACAAGGAAGTGAAAGACCCTGAAGAGTCTCTCTCGATGGAGCCCTCCTCCTGGCGGGCGACAGGTATGAACTAACCCTCAGGCCTACATAGCACAGCAGATCTCTCTCACACTGTCTTCATCGTACTAAATTTACGAAAAAAGATCGCACTGATCTGGGCCCCGCAAACCAGAGCCGATCCGCCTTCCAAGAACTGGCACCCTTACCCGAGTTCAAAAAGAAAAACAAGGCATACGGACTACCTTTTTTGAAAAAGTTATCCAAGGAAGATAAACCACGCTTCTCACTCGGTCTTTTCAAAAAGCAACCACAACCCAAGCCTGGGCAAGCACCACGAGCATCCTCCGCACAATCCCAATCCACATCCCCACACAGTGCCTCGTTCCCACCCAGTACATATACCCAATACGACCATACCATCAAAAGTTCCCGACTCGACGACGGCACACCAATCCTCGAATATGGTACGTCGGATTTATGGGAGGCGGAGTCATATCCATCGGATCGCTTTTATGTGTATCTCATGTACTTTTATTTTCCATCGATATAGTGCAAGCCTTGTGGAATTATGATGCAAAGGTATGTGTGCTATTTTGAAACACCCAACAGAAGATTGAGAACGGACCCCGCCTGATTTGTCTTTTCTTTTTTCTTTTCGCATAATCGATGATAGATTGATTCCGAGATCCCTTTTGTCAAGGATGATATCCTGGCTGTGATCGACAAGAAGGACGACGGTTGGTGGGAAGCCCAAATCGTGCACAGCTCCGTCGCCGAAGGAGCCCGTGGCCTTGTACCTGGCAACTTCATGGGTGCACTCATACAAGGCTAGCGAGCATCCCTTCTTTATAAATATATGTATCGTCTCTCATTGAAGATTCCTTTATTCTGCATATATACACCAGTCTCTCTTTTTTTCTTTGTTTGTCGTTTCTGTTTGTACACTATCTACAGGTAAACTAATTCTTTTACTTGAGGCGAACGGCTCGCAACACACGAGCCTTGAGGCTCGAAAGTGTGGAGGAGTTGGAAGACGATCGGGCGCGGGAGTAGATGGGTCGGTCTTGACTCTGCGATGGGTAGTCAAACGACGACGTGCTTTCTTCCTCCAGAAGCGTATCGCGGCCTTCGTCTTGATCGGCCAGAAACTGGTAGCGTGCCCGGTTACGGCCTGCGGACGGGCTGCTGCTTGGCTTCTTTCGGTAGGCGGACGACGTGCGCGACAGCTTAGAGGACGGCATCACATCATACTCCTCTCGTTCCTCCAGCAAGGGATGTGATCTATACATCGTTTTGGTCTTTGTTCTGGAAGTGCTTATGAACAGGAAACGGGAGGAAGAGAGAGGATAGATATGAAAAAAAAAAAAAACAAAGAAAGGGAGAGAGGTGTGAATATAACGGATCGAGATTCTCGAACGTTAAAACACCTTTTTATATTTAAAGTGTGTGCTGGTTTTGGAAAGACGCAAAAGGCAACCTTCATTTAGACGCTTTTTTCTTTTTTCTTTTTTCTTTGTGCGAGTTTGCAAGTCAGCCTGGACCATACACCCCTTCCTTCTATACCGAGATCAGGCAAATGTTATATGCGCTTGCATTCCTGATACTCATCGCTCGTAAAGAGCAATGTCGAAAGGAAGAAAGCACTCATCGAAACTGCTGACTTATCCTGGTAATATGCAGAAGAAAGGCAGAGACGCGGAATCGTGTCAGACTAGGACTACTTCTCGTAAAGCCATGATCACGATTCCTTAGTGAATTTAGATGAGCCTTCATCCAAGAATAGAAGAGTGCATGGGTAATTAAGATAAACAATAAGGGATGTCGCACGACGATACTCATTGATGAGATTACATAATTTCGCTTGTGTATATCAATTCAAAAAGAGCCCGACGACATATAGGAGAACCCGCGCATGTGTCCATGTCGCGTGACCTTGTTGTCTCCTGTTGGTTCATTGATCTATACATCCAGGCAGCGTGGGTGTGTATGCGCTTTTATGATGTCGATGCCTATCTTTGGATCCCATGCGAAAGGGACGAATGACAAGCCAGGGACTCGTTTATTTTTTACAGTGTCCAGATCAATGCTGCAGCTATCATTTTCGAATTTTGTTTTTTCCTGAGAGAATCCGGTGATTTAAAGATTGCTTGTTTGGCTGCACAATCTCTCTTAAGCGTCCAAACAAGTGAAGATCTCGCGTACATGGGTGTGAATCGGTTTATCAGTACATTTTGCCAAGATCACACTGACCGATCAGCTCTGCTAGCCCAAGTTGCTTTGGGGGACCAGTACCTTCCCCGACCGATATGGAACAGGACGACTTGTATATCTTTATGTACACTTTCATTGTTGGAAGACCTTATTTGTTACATGTGGGACTAAGAAAAGACTACCATTATTTGTTTATGGATGGACTCTCCTTGTTGACTGGCGCATGATCCCTATCCTGGTATCCGGTAGCTGCGTCCCAGCGCTGGGCATCCTCATCGTCGGTCACTGCAGGCGTCGTCAGCCCAGAGGAAGTACTTGCTGAGGTTGACCGTTGGGCCTCTTCGTCCTCGGCGATGGCATCTTCGGGAATGACGGCGTCCTGGTTCTTTTGCTTTTGTTGGTCCAACATATTTGAGAACTCTTTCCATGACATGTTGAGATACTGCTTCTGGGTGTCTGGAGTGACCGCCGCAGGGTTTTCGTCAATCAACGTTGGCATGTCCTTGGCGCGCTTAATGTATGATTCTCCGGGATCCATCGGATGATATTATTTAGAAGAGGATGTAGTCGTAGTGATAAAATAGGTTCCAATAGAATAATCAGGCAAGAGGTGTGTTCTTATATAAGCAAAAGTGACTGACAAAAAATGATCGATGAGTTTTCGATGACAAGGGAATCATAATGATGTCAATTAATGCCAGACGGCGGCGGAGCAACCCCGCTGGGCGGTGGCAAGCGGTCCGCCGGCTGCAAAGAGACGAGCATGATCTGGGCTATAATTGAGCGAATAAACCGCTTGGTGGTGATCCAGCAAAAATGACGTCTCATGAAACGCTCGCGCACGCACGTCGTAGAACGCAATGGTACCAGCACCGGTGCCACACGTCAGGACCTGGAAGCCCATATCTAGAGCGCGCACACCCCACGGTCCGTCCGGCGACAAAACTGTGTCGACGACGGTATTGGCCCGTGGATCGAGGAAAGTCATGTGTTCGCGCGAGCCTACAGCGAGCCATCCGTGTGTCGCGTCGTCCGCGGCCAGGCAGACCAGTTCCTCCACATGGGGTAGGACCAGTTTCTGCTTTCGATCGCCGTGCTGTGCATCCCAGAGCTCGACGAAGCCTGCTGCATTCAGGGTCACGGGGCCGAACGCAGGGTGCACGGCCACCGCGCGCACCTTCCCGCGCCGTCGGCTCGCCCACGTGCGTGTCAAACCTCCTGGAAGACCATCGTTCAGGCGGGTGGGGTGCTCGTACACTGCGACAGTCCCGTCCCGGGAGCCCGAGAGCAGATGGGTATCATCAATCCAGGCCACACCAAAGACGGCGTCAGCATGCTCATCAGGCCGCGTGCGTTGTGCTGTTTGGAGATCGCGTGAGTAGAGCGTGATCGCAGGTGGGTCCGCTGTAGCGGCGGCGAGCAGGGTATGGGATGGATTCAGGGCAAGGCTACGCACGCCTTCACAAGCGGGTCGCTTGGCAAAAAAGCGCCGCGAAAGGGGCTGTGGGGGCGTGAATGGCTCGAACGCGTGAGGCTGCTTGAGGTGGATGGACAGGGTGTCCTTTTCCTGTTTGACAGTAAGATTGGCTGGAGACGCTGTTGGTAAAAGCGGTAGTTCGTGTGCGGTAGTTAAGTTGAGGTCGAGTTGAATGAGCCTGTTTTCCTTTGTGCCGACCAGCACCTCACGGTCATCAAGCCAGACGGAGGCAAACACTTTATCGTGTCCTTGCAGTATCTCTTTTTGGATCTTGTGCTTCAGACGCAGTTGGGGCCGTACATAGCGCCGGATGTCTTCCATCTGGCGCCGCTGGAGAGCTCGGCTGGCGGGCGTGGTATGTCGCATACGGATCCACCGACGCAACTCGTGCATCTCTGTTGCCATAGTAAAATGAATACTCTGATAGTCGAAAGGTAGGATAAAGAAGGCAAAAGGCGAGAAATGACTACAAACAGGTGCCTTGTTAATTGTATTATATCTGGAGCGGGAACAAAAAAAAGGCCAAGGCAGGATATAAGAGGCTAAGGGAAAGGGCCCATTGTGTATCCCTAAAGAAAAAAAAAGTGTTATTTGACATATGACCAGCGTCTTGTTTAAGAGAACTTTGGCCATTGCAGTACGCCAGTCAACTCGCCATGTCCGTCTACACAGCATAGCACGACCGATCTTTGCGATTCCACCCCCGGCCCGCTCCTGCATTTCTCTTCGTCGATCATGGTTCGCCTCGTCTGCAACGCCCGATCCAGAAACAGCCGCTCTGCCACCCCCTGAGAGCCATTGCCCTGGCTGTGGTGTCGCCTTCCAGACGACGGATCCACAGCTGCCTGGCTACTGGGCCCCTCCCAAGCCGAAGAAGCCGATCCAGCGCAAGCAGAGCGCCAACACCATGAGCGCACAGGACTTTGAAGCAGCTGTCCAAGCGCTCGATCCCGAGCTGCAGGCCCAGCTCGCTATTCCGCCTTCGCCTTCGCCTTCTCCGATAGATGGAGAAGGAGCCGCTGTAGAACCGAAGGAATCCAAAGAGTCTGTCAAAGGACGCATAGAAAAGAAGGCGGTATGCCAAAGGTGTTACAGCTTAAGGCACCATTCCCGGTCGGGCACGGTCGAGCGGTTACGAGACACGCAGCAGTACGGGTCTATCCACGTGTTGCAGACGAAGCGTAACCCGGTTGTGGTTGTCGTGGCAGACATGACCGACCTGCCCTTTTCGTTACCTGCGCGCGACGCCTTACCCGCACAGTGTCGGATTATTTTGGCGGTCAACAAGGTGGATAAGCTGCCGAGTTCAGCCCGACAGCACGAACAGCGGCTGCGGGACTGGATCAAGCAGCATGCGAAGCAGCAAGGATACACACCCCACTCCATCTGCCTCGTCTCGGCCCGTAAAGGCTGGGGCGTGCCTGCGCTGTGGAAGCACGTCGAGAACGCAAGCTTACCTACCGACGATGTCTACCTGGTTGGCACCACCAACGTGGGCAAGTCCGCCTTGCTGCAACGGCTGATTCGCAACCCGGCTAAATATCCAGTCACCGTCTCGCAGCAGCCAGGCACGACGCTAGGTCTGATCCGTATCCCCATGCATGATCTTGCTTATTGCTCGCCCGACCATAGACAGCGCTATCTGGTTGACACGCCTGGCCTCGTCAACCGCCTGCAGCTCGATTCGCCCAAATGCAACAGTCTCGTGCCTATCACCTATCGCGTCCAGTCAGGCAAATCGCTCATTTTCGGTGATGATCTGGCGCGTATCGACGTCGTCGAGGCATCCAGTCCCCTTAATATGACTATCTTTACGCCCCATAGCATGCACTTGACCAAGATAAGCAAGCTCGCCGCATCCACCAACTGGACGCCGCTGCCTGATCGCGTCGTCGGTCGAGGCCATCACCCTTCACATGCCTCGTTTGACTTGGCTTTTGCCAGTGTTGGCTGGGTGGCTATCTCTGGTCGCTTCGACCACGCCGCCTTCAATATCTACACACGTGATGCAAACCCTGCTTATTTTGCTCTGCGCACTTCACCCTTATTACCCTATGAGTTCAAAGGGAACCCGCGTAAATTCTACGGAAACCAGAAGAAATAAAAAAAAAAAGGTTCCCTTAAAATAGTGCACCCATTGACCTCATCCACAGCACAGTAGATAATGAAACGAAATGTAATGTAATGTGATACGTACGCACAGCTTTCTTATATTGCGATGATCTGTCATCTTATACAGTATGAACTGACTATCATGAAATCAACTTCTTAATTAGAGCTCGTACTTGCGCAGTACTTCAGCCTCGATACGCTGAGCAGGCGCGTGCTTGCCCGTCCAGATCTCGAATTGAGCCAAACCTTGCTCGATAAGGACCTCGATGCCCTCGACGCAGGACCAGCCCTTGTCTTCAGCCTGCAAGAGGAGCTTCGTGCGGCGCGGCTTGTACGCCATGTCGCACACGATGCCCTTGATGCCACCAAACACCGCGGGCGGCAGAGTCAAACCGCTGTCGGCCGGCACCGTCGACACGATCGCCTCGGGCGCCAAACGTTCGTCTTCTAAGCTCTCAACGACCGTGATCTGGCAGAGCGAGGCGAATGCTTCACGCAGCCCATGGGCCTTGCTCGCCGTGCGGTTCCAGAGGAAGATCTGCTGCACGCCCATCTTGTGGAGCGCATATAGAGCCGCGCGAGCCGTGCCGCCGCCGCCGATGACAAGACCTTGCGCGGGCGGGCGGGCCGGGTCGAGCAGGAGAGGCTGCATGCGGCGCAGGATGCCGAGGTAGTCCGTGTTGTCGCCCACCAGACGGCGCTTGCCCTCATCGTCGTACTGCACCGACACGGTGTTGATGGCGCCAATGACCTTGGCGTTCTCGGTCACGTCGTCGAGGTACTTGCGGATGGCGAGCTTATGCGGGATCGTCACTGAGGCGCCGCCGAATTCAGGGTCGCGTAGCGCTTCTTCGGCATACTCGACCATGTGGCACTCGAGTAGGCCGTACTCGTACGGCAAGCCGAGGGCCTGGAAACCCGTGTTGTGGAGCGTCGGCGACATGCTGTGCTTGATCGGGGTACCGATCAGCCAGAACTTCTTGTGTGGGACGAGGCCGAGCAGGTGGCGGGCGGCGTGGATCTCACGGAGCGAGAGCTGGCCGGGCGCAGCCTTCTGCGCGAGCGCTGGGTGGGTGATAGGGGTAAGAGTGGTGTTGAGCACACGCGAGAGCTGGCCGGCGGCGCCCATATTGATCGCAATCAGCTCCTTGCCATCTGCCTTTTGCGCGCGGAAGGTCTCGAGCTCAATGTTACAGTAAGGGGTGGGTGCGACGCCGACGAGCTTGATGATATCACCGTACGCGGCGCCGGTTTCGTATTTGGCCTCGAGTGCAGGTGAAAGCCAGGGTGTTTGCTGCTTGACGTCGTGCCATGAGGCCAAGATCAGGCTCTCGCCCTTGTTGGCCACAAAGTCCTTGATGCTCTCGCTTGGCAACACCATCTCGACGTCAATGTACTCGCAACCCCAGCGACGGCCCCACTGCAGCAGATCCAGCATGCCCTGTGGGTCGTTGTCCGGGTAGGCACCGCCTTGGCCCTGTGAACGCACGGTGTAGACAACGGGCAGCGTGACGGCGCGTCGAAGGATGGCCAGCTGCTCGCCCACGTATTCAATGTACGACAAGGCGTCACCGCCCTTATCGGCCTGCTCGAGAAGGTCGACGCGGAGCTCGACAGCGTCCGCGCCCTCACACACTTCCAGGAGACGGTCGACGGTCGTGCGCAGGTCCTTCAATGTGAGCGACACAAAGGTCGAGGGCGACTCGGCTGTGCCAGACTTGGCATGGTTGGCATCGCGGCCCGTCACAAAATTGAGGAAGCGTTGTAGGTCCTTCTTGATGGCGACCCACTCAGTGGGAGAGACCCAGCCATCCTCGACAACGGAGCGGGCGTACGCGACAAACTCGAGGTTGCACACCTCGCGGTACCAGCCGCGGCGACGGCGCCACACGTTCATCATATCCTCACCGTACATCGGGCGGGTCGTGTCCCGATTGAGGAAGCGGTTCACCTGGTCCATGTCGCGCACCAAGTGCAGCACCTTTCCGCCTGCACGGCAATGCTCCTTGAGCACCGCACGCGACTCCGCAGTCTCGACGATGCCGCCGCCGCAAGAAATCACATAGTTGCGACCGTACTCGGGATTCGAGAGCAAGTCCTTGAGAGCCTCGGTCTCCTTGATGCGGAACTGCTCCCAACCCCAGGTGTTAATGTAGTTGAAAATCGTATCCTGCTGGATCTTTTCAAAGTGGTGGTCGACGTCGACAAACTTGAAGCCGAGCACCTCGGCCGCGTACTGGCCAAGGGTGGTCTTGCCTGTGCCGCGCATGCCGATGATGACGATCGACTTGGTCTGATCGACGTGTGCCTTGCTCGTCCTGGCGCGGCCGAGCACGTTCTGGCCCTTCTTCTTGCCGAGGTCGACGCCATTGAGCCGGACGCCCATCTTGTGCTCAAAATCGTCCCACCAAGTCGGCCAAGTCTTTTCAACGCACTTCTTCTCCTGGATGACTGTGCCGTTCGGGACGACGCTGGCCAGCACCGAGAAACTCATGGCGATGCGGTGATCGTCGTAGCAATGGATGCCTTCCTTGGGGGCCTTGAGATCCTTGATAGGCTTGCCGTGGATCTGGATGCCATCGGGCAGCTCAGATGCCGTAACGCCCAGTTTGGTCAGCTCGTGCACCATCGCGGCGATACGGTTGCATTCCTTGACGCGCTGGTTGGCGATACCGGTGATACGAGTGACGTTCTCGCCCTTGTCGGCCGTGACAGCCGCTAGGACAGAGGCGGTCAAGAAGGCATCAGTCATAGTCTCCATATCAATGCTGGGCAACGGGCGCAGCTGGCCAATAGGAGGTCCGGTGACAGTCGTGGTGCTCTCAGTCTGCTCGACGGCGCAACCCATCGGGCGCAGAACGTTGACGGCAAAGGTGGCGTCGCCCTGAAGCGAGGCGCTGCCGATGCTAGTGACGGTGCAGGTCGTGCCGGTGATGGCGGCCAGCGCGAGCGGATAGGTGGCCGAGCTGGCGTCGGACTCGACGAGGTAGTGCGCCGGGTTTTTATAGACCGAACGCTCTATCTTGTAGGTGTTGTTGGGCAGGCGTTCGACCTTCGCGCCAAAGGACTCCATCATGGCAATGGTCATATCAATGTAGGGCTGCGAGATGACTTGGCCTCCGGTGAGGACAAGTTCAACGGGCTCGTTCGCGTAGGGCGCGCATAAGAGAATGGACGAAACGTACTGCGACGAGATGGAGGCCGAGAGCTCGATGCGGCCGCCCTTGAAGCCACCGCTGGGGGTGACCGCAATGGGCAAGAAACCCTCTTTTTCGGTCGATTGGATCTGGGCGCCGTTCTTGGTCAGAGCCGTCAGGAGAGGGGCGATAGGGCGCTGCTTCATGCGTGCATTACCGGTCAGAACCGCCGTCTCGCCTTCTTTGCCGGACGCAATCATGGTCAGGACGGTGGTCAAGAAACGCGAGGCGGTGCCTGCATTGCCAATGTAGATCTCCTTGTCAGGCACGCTCAGCTGGCCGCCGCGGCCATGGACGACGAGCGTATCGCCATTGTCCTCCCACTCAAAGTCGGCCGCGCCGAGACTCTTGAGCGCAGCCAGCATGAACTGCGTATCGTCCGAGTGCAGCAGGTTCTTGACACGGACGGTGCCTTGGCCGAGGGCGGCGATGAGCAGGGCGCGGTTCGAGATGGACTTGGAGCCAGGCGTGGTGAGTTCGACGTGCTTGCGCGGGCCAGATGGCGACTCGGTGACGGGCAGGACGAGCTGCTCAGGCGCGAGGACCTTCATGATGGCAGCGTCGGCGACGACAGACGCCTTGGGTTCGAGGGTCTTGCCGATGGAAGCGAGCAGGACAATGCGCTTCTTGTCGCCCTGGTTCTTCTTGTCAACTTTCATGACATTCATGATGTCGTCAATATGACAGTGTAGGTTGCCGATGCGGTCTTTGACTTTCTTCTCGTCGAGGGTTATGGGTAGGCCGTAGGAGCTAAGGCAGCGGGCGAGACGACCGACTGCGACTTGGCTGAGGTGGCCAAGATTGCGAGAGAGCTCGGCCTCTTTCATGATACCGATCGACACACATTCGCCGTGGAGCATGAGGGGCGACACAAGGGCCTCGATTCCGTGGCCGATGGAATGGCCAAAGTTGAGAAGACCACGAAGACCGCCCTCGCGCTCATCCACTGTAACCACGTGCGCTTTCACGCGAGCTGAAGCCATGATCACATCCAAAAGCAGGGACTGCGCCTCCGTCCGCGTATCCAAGGTGGCGCCTGGTTCCCGTGATTCCCGTCAAATTCTTGATTCCCCTTAAATTTTGAAGAAAAAAAAATCGCTTACCTTGAGTGGTGGCATTGGCATCGCCATTGAGCACAGCTTCACGGATGGCGTCGACGCCGTTCTCCAACTTGATAAAGTCCTCTTCGCACCATATGGCAGCGGTCTACGGATAACAGGCAGGCCTGTGTTATCTTGTCTATACATTCAAGCGGAAGAGCGTTTTGGTTACCTTGACAACTTCGGCCATACCGTTAGCAAACTCACGCTCGGGGAGGGACTGGAGGAAGACGAGGTCCATGAAAATGCGCTTGGGCTGCCAGAAGGCACCAATGAGGTTTTTGCCGGCGGGCGTATCGATTGCGGTCTTGCCGCCAATAGACGAGTCCACCATGGCAAGAAGGGTGGTGGGGATCTGAACAAAAGGCACACCGCGCATGAAGGTGGCCGCCACAAAGCCAATCAGGTCACCAATGACACCGCCACCCATGGCAAGGAAGCAAGTGTCGCGCGTCACAGCGTTCGAAAGCAGCCAGTCCTCAATGTCGTCCTTGGTCTTGCGCGACTTGGTCATTTCACCCGGTGGCAAAACACGCGTGAAAAGACGAGGCTTCTTGCCCAGAAGATCACAGGCGCGGTGGAAGGCAGAGACGTAGCGCTCGAGGTAAATAGCTGCGAGATTGGTGTCGGTAATCAAGACATAATTCGACGCAGGGATGTTGGACAGCACATCGCGGATAATGTAGTCCGTCAAGTGGAAGCCGAGCACAATAGACTCAGATCCAAGGATCGAAACCTTGGAGACGTCGGGATTTTCTACAGACGCCGTCGTAGCGTTCACCATCGAAAAGCGGTTGCGAACAAGAACAGGAAGATGCGGGGGCGATTTTTTTTGTTGCCAATCTGAGTTTTTGACTTCTGATCATCAATCAATTCAAATGAGTCACAGAACGAACTTTTGCTGACGATTTGGCTCCAATGCATGTACAGTGTACATACAGTGAAAAGCCATATTTAAAATGGAATGATGCTGGCTGTCACACTACAATCGTCTCTCTTCCCTCCCCCCCCCCCTCTTTCCCTTGCGCCTTCGCCCATGTCACTTCTTAATACCGACCCTGCGTCTATACCATGGCGGAGACTGTTTATACAAGAACGTATAGTGGGATGTTGTCAGCAAAGAACGAAAGTAAGAGATTGTGGATACACAGTCATCATTTCCGCACCGAACATGCTCTCATTGATTGCCAGGATTGGCACACCCGATACATAGTCATGTACGCGGAACTTTACTATGGCACATAACGAGGAAAAGACAGGAAGAGATATTTTGCATGCCTTGTATTCAAGTACATTCGTCATCATGCAAGACGGATACGCCGACATGCGAATGGCACTGTTCCCTGAGGCCATTTTTAAAGAAGGTCGAGGAAAAGGTGGGGGACGTGCAAGTCAATACTTTTCTATGCCAGTAACTTATCCATTTCTATTTCATGAGCCGCGCATTCAAAAGCAGAAACAAATGTTTGAGGTTCCGCGTGTTTAAAAGGCGTCCTCACGCTTTTGAATTACATACGCAAGATATACACAATACAATAGACACGATGGCCAGCAGCGAGATCGATGTACCCTCTGAACAGTACATCGTTGGTGACGATGACATTAGCATCGACGACGACATTGACCGCTCTGAAGATGGCTACTTGACTGAAGAAGATAGTTATTATTCTTACGACGCCGAAGCAGAGTGGGAAGAAACCAAGGCACAGTTCAACGCTCTGTTTTCTCTCGTCATATTCCCTTTTGTCGGTCGATGGCTCGGCAAAAAAGTCTCTTTCTGGCGTAAGCTACATATCACTTTTGCTTGCTTTGACTCATCATTCTCTTTCGTATTTATATACATGTGTTATGGACATCGCTAGTCTGGTCTAAATATCTCGCCAAACCTGTTTCTCCTCCCTCCTTTACTCTCGAGTGGCTCAACAGTCTGAGACAAATCGCCTACTGAGTGCTATCTTGGTGTCTGTGACATGATATCCATTCTACTCTGTTTCTTTTATTTATCACTAGTTAGCTTGTGATGCACCCTTCTTCCTAACTGCATTAAAATGTCACCTACTTACCAATGCAGCTACTAGCATGGCTTCATCCCATCTGGTAGACGTGGGAGAAAACAGTCGTCTTCTATGAGACAGACTCACATAGACTCACATCGTTGGACTTCCATGCGGTTACATAAACTGCGTCTGCCAATAGTAAAAAGAATACAAGGAATAAAGACCCGGACTGGAATTGACCTCAGGTACCATATACGTTTCAAAGGATTCATTGGCCTATTCTGCCCTCACGCGGATCACGCTTACGGATGGGCAAAAGGACCGTATAAGAAGGTGCTGCTGCCTTGCGTGTTTCGCAAAAATCGTGTCAGATAGCTGCAATTTCATTTGCATTCTCTATATCTTGACAGATGAAACTCGTCAATTAAGCGGGAAAACTTTAACGGTCTCGACCTTTTAATAGTAGGGAAGAAGACACCATGAAGCGAGATGTTGACTGCACCATGATCTCGAAAAAAGGCACAGAAGTAGTTAAATATACGATCCGACAGCACAACGGCAAAAACTTTGCCTGACTGCGTAGGATTCGCCTGTGGTTAAGCTACTTACGAACATATTACAACATCATATGACTGTATTCACTATATGTTGACGACAGAATTTTGTGGACAATGATTCCTTTGACATTGATGCCGGGTTAGGGTTAGGAAGAAGTGCAATCACTAAATATGACAAAAATATAGTGGTATGTGCACAACGTCACTCCAGGTACCCATTCATACAGTGTTCCCTTCGGAAGTCTATAATTTTTCTGCCACTATTCCTTGGAGACTGAGTACTTCTTGCACACAAGTAGTTGGAAGTAACATATTAACTAGCCTACGAAATTTCGTTCCGAAATCAGTTCTCGTGGACTACACTTCATTTTCACTTTACATACCAGCGGCCGGAGCCGGGGTCGTCGACGCGCGCTCACGGAGCGCTGCCGCCGGCTCACCTGAAGCTGAATACACGTTTGAGTCACAGTGGCACATTACCCGGTTGCAATAATACTTACCGGTTAGCTTGGGGAGCAGACATTTGGCGCAGGGCAATGTCATTGAGGGAGTTTCAGCGGTGGTTCGGGCCACCGACCGCCTAGGCTAGAGGGTCGCAAACGGGAAAGAAGGAGAAAGGGAGAGGAAGCGAAGAGGAGGAAGAGAAAAGGAGAAGCGAAAAAAAGAGCGGAACTGAAACATGTGTTAATGTCTCATATTCAATACATAGACCTGAATCTGTTTCACTTACTGGCACAGGAAAAAGCGGTAAAAAACCCTCTGATTTGAATGGAGCAAGCGGAAGAGAGGAAGAGGAGCGAACGGAAGAGAAGACAGGAGGAGAGGTGAGGAAAAGACAGCAAGCTAAGTATACATCAGAAGAAGGTTAGTGATGTCCAAGACCATGTACTCTTGACGCGACAGCTTACTATCATGCACACCGGTGCAGCTGGGGGCGGGCAGCCGGTGTCGTATTCTTATCAAACAGACTCACATAGATGAGCTTTCACGCGATAACATGAAGGGAGTCTGCCAATGGGAAAAAGAACGCAGGAAAAATGACGCTGACAGGTGTTGACGTCAAGTATCTTCGCGTTTCGGAGAATTCATTGGCCTAATTTGCTCTCACGTGCATCAAGTTCACCAAAGGACAAAGGAAGAAAGACCCTGATGAAGATTGACGTTAGGTACCGTTCACGTTAGAATGTGGTCTACTTTGCCAGACGCCTGACGGCAATTGAACCCGGGTGTTTTGTGTCTTGCCTACCTGATTACTTATAAGACAAAATTATTATACAAGCCGTGGGACTCGCTTCGCTTCGTCCATGGCTGACACTTCGATTGCGTTCCGGATGTGAGTGAGCCCCTTCGCCTGCGGCTACGGGTCATCACAACCTCCACTTAATCTTCGGTCACCCAAGGCCGCTCCCACGGCTTGATGGGGGCTTACCCCTGTACCCCCGTTAATGCTTCGCCTGTGCGAAGATGGTAAGATATGATCATGAATCATTCTTGCTATCAGTTTTTCTACCTTTAGTGTGAAGTATACTGAGGGATTAAGCGGTTATGTTCTGATAGGTTTGTTCGGCTATATTTTCATTAACAGTAGAAGAGCTACAGTGTTCAAGCATTAACAAAGCCAGGTCACTCGAGAGATTAGGCATCTAAATTTATTTTCTGGCCACTATTTGTCCCATCCATTCTTCCTTTGGTTCCCTTATCCAACCGGGTGTGTCCTACAGCCAAAAGGATGCCGCCATAAATACTCCCTTTTCCGGGATTCGAACCCGGACCTCCAAAGTCCTGCTTATGTAATCATGAAATTACGGAACCCTATTTTTATCATCATGATATCTAGCATACACACCAATGCAGCACTCAGCATCCCAACTAATGAGCACTGTGGTAGAAAGGTTGTGCACTTATGAAAAAGAGAAAGGAGGTAATGACATGCATTGATTCACGTGTTGACGAGAAGAGCATTATGTTTCTGGCACATTGACAAACTTGTGCGGGCCATATTACATCTACTCCAGGTGTAAATCTCCAAATACAAAATTTAAGTGCATATGTATGTATAGAATAACACGAGGAATGCAATATTAACACTCCACTTTATGCGGAAGTACACTCATACCGTAGTAAATAATCCTGTGGCGGTGTGCAATATACGTGCAACCTCAAAAGTTTGTTACCATGCAACCTTGCTAAAGGAAGCATACCACATCTACAATGGAAGGCCACTCAATTATTATGGTGCAATCTGGTGCTCCTCGTCAAATGGGTAAGGTGCCCGGTCCAGCATTTTTTATGAAGGCTCAGCCAGAACACCTTTTTGTTGTTGTGCAAAATCAAGAGACTGTCATACATGCTTTTATTGGCGGGCGAATAGGCCAATCTGAGCCTACATGCTCTTCTCCATCGTCATATGAGTGCCCACCATTTGCCTACTAAAACCTAAAACACCGGAGCTTTAGGTGTCCATGTTTTGATGTCATTGGCAATAAGTATTCCAATTTCGAGGGACGTCAAATGCGCGGATAATGATCTGATTAGGGGCAATGCGTGCGCGCATTATTGGCTGATGCAGCTCCTCACAGAGCCTGCTCGTCGTTTGGCACGTTTTGCGTGAGGTATCTATGCTCCTTGTCAGCTCTGCAGGGGATATAAAATTTGCAGCCGTTTTGACCACGAATGTCTTGTAGAGTTTGCACATACGAGACCTTCTATCATGTGATACACAAACGGAAGAACTTTTACGGCGAAAAGCCTACAGGTAGGCACTCTTTCGTATGTGCATACTTCCGTGCATCATCAGTGTACACAATATGACGTCTGCCTGAACTTCCTTAAATCAGAGGATACGAGTAAACTTTGCTTGTAATACAAGGTGGCTTACACGAGACAAAGGTGACACAAAAATAAAGGATGCGAAATACAATCCTGTGATGCTCATATGGCCATGTGCGTAGTTTGCTCAAAGAAAAAGTGCATCTCAGGCAGCATAACTCGAAAATCTACTCATCTGCCAATTTTTACATAAGCATAATTTATCTTACTATTTACATAAAATCGACACGGATGTGCTCGGTTAAAAATCATGTAACTGCAGAAAAAACTTGGTATATTTATGCCGGGTGGAGAACTGGTCAGCACTACTTTCTACCATACTGTCAGGCATGATTTTGGAGCCACAACTGCTATGAAAGATCACCAGTTGTTTCTGTGCATGTGCATGATTATAGAGCCGCTGTTCTATACTTTGACACACCTCTAAACTTTCCATTTTGTAAGATCTTTCCGTTTTGCTAAAAACATATGTAAGAGGGGCAGCAATATCAGTTGCAATTTACTAGTAGCTGTAAGCAAAGCATGGGTAAGCTCTTTCAATGGAGAGTATACACACATGTGTGTGTAGAGCCTATATAATTGTTGATCTAGAAAGAGGTAATGGGGACTGTGGCAGTTGTATGCTTTTCAGCTCAACCAAGCACAGGACAAGCATGTAAAGTGTGTCACACTGCTACTTCCCGATTTCTGTTTCATTCAGTTATATACACACAGGCTTGCACTGTGTTCAAGAAAATATCGGCAATAGAATACTTCATTTGCTCATGTTAAAGAGAGAATCAGCGCATTACCGTTGACTGGTATGCATGTTGGTGGAGCACATAAGCGTCCATCAAGCTGAGAGCGCGAGAATACATATGCATACAAGTAAACTATTTATGTTTCTTCACCAGATGGAGGTTATACGTTATACCATCTATCATCTTTCTCACGGTAGTTATATACATGACTCTATTTCGCAAAACAAGCGATATCTTCTCCACCTTATTTGTGCCTTTCATGTGCGTAGTAACAAGAAATGACTTGTCCGATTAAAGGACGTTTGATCACGCATATATGCGCTATAGATATAAGAGCTTCATTTAGGGACAGGATCAAAAGGGAGGTCTGACAAGAGCCCATGATATATCTACCGCAGGCGCTTACCAAGCTCATCGTGTTTATTATCAGGATTCGCGCGAAAACTGGATGCACGCGACAGTGGAGCACATCAGACATTCTTTTAGGCGTACTGGCCAGAGTCGCTGCTGGCGTAAAATGCTGATTTCGTCTGTATAGACGGTAACAAGAAGTGAATCAGGTGGAAGAGTGGCGTATTCCGAGGGTAGAACAGTAGGCTGAAACAGCCCTCCTTGGATAGGTATCGAAAAATAAATCTGTGTAGCATTTTTCCGTGCTTATGTGTATACGCGCACGAAATGCGGGGTGTGCTGCGCTTGTTTACGTCGCCGTGAACCTTATTGGTGGGAAGAGAGCACAAAGCAAGACGAGCAGTGCTCACGCGCATGCTCGCTTCTCTGTTTGCATTAAACGTTTGCCCACGGATCTACGTGCCATGTGCCGGGGGCTGTATTCGCAATAAGGACTGCGTGGCCATGTGGCTATTCACTCATCATGTCGAGGGAATTTGCTTGGTTGCTAGGATTTACCGTTGCATGAGAACATCATTTCATTCTATGGTGCTTATTGAGATTACCCGTTTGCACGAACAAGAGCATTTCGAAATGAATATTTACGTAGGAAGAATATTCGAGCAAAAAGCAAGAAAACTGTTTGGCGGTCGGGTTTGGATAGTAAACCACATGGTAACCTTAATAAGAGACACGCCAAAAAGAACAGAGTAACATCGTCATTTGGGAAACGGGAAGATCATCCTGCAAAAACCAGGTACTACAACGAGAGACAGGATGCACGCACGAGTGTGTGCCTGGTTTCGAGATCGGCCTGCATTCAGGTAATAAATTTACAGAGGCGTGCATAAATTACGCGGATGGTGTTTTCAAGATATCCATGCCCCCTCTCGGCTACCTATAATATGAAGGAAGGAAGAAAGATGCATTGCCAATAGCTAAACTATTTGTCAAGAAAGGAATGAGTTAATGACCCCAAGTGGGATTGCAAACATGTATACGTATATATGTGTTAATGACCTCGGATCGGGATCCCAATGCGCACTGACACGAAGCGTGTGCACGCGCGCGCACTTGCTCCTTCGCGCATGTTTCTTACAATCATCGACACTTTTGGGAGTAACGGCATTGCTGAGGAAGAAGTAGAACGGTGTTCGGACGTAGCCGACGCAAGAAATTAAAAGCTCACAGAAAAAGTAAAGAAAGGGTTCTCACAACTACAATGACTAGAGCGTGTGAGGCTAGCCTGAAAATTCGACGGGTGAATAAAGAAAAAAGCATATTTTGTATTGGTAGACAAGGGCGAGGAGGAGCACAGACCTCTAAGAAGGGAAAAATATAAGGCGAGAGATCAATGTCATAAGGACAGCTACATAACTAAGCACAGTGAAAGCGAGAAAGGGGAATCAACTTGGAGAGCACCAGAAGGGTATGAGCCCGCGGGGATCGACCGTCTCCTGGAGTTTCGGTGGTTGCATGTGACACCGGCCTGTGTAGCACGGTGTCACGCCAAGTCAGTGACTAATACATTTTGGGAAGTATTGAACGCAGAGACAAAAACGTTGCAGAAGAGGAGACGATAAAAGCAGAGCGAGAAAATACAAGGAGGCGGGACCGCGGGGCTTAGAATAGCATGGTAGGTGGAATGATTGATTGAGATGAAAGGGGCGGGAAAGATAAAGTTCTAAAAAAGTAACATGTTTATATTCCAATAAAAAAAAAAAAGAAAAGAGGAGAAGAATGAGAGCGGAACGACAAGATAAGAAAATAACAAACGTAGCAAGCAAGAAGGCAGAGAGTATAGAGGTATCTATGGATGGATCGAGTAACAGTGGCAAAGAAGGGGAACGCTGGAAAAAGAGTGTGCCGAGAACAATGGTAGGGCCCCTGCTTTGGGAAAGGAAAAAAGGTGAGGTATAAGTTCGCCACGTGGGGATGTTGGAAAGAATAAAGAAAGCGTGGTATATTATAGCCTAAGAGAGGGCATGCATGTATGTAAAAGAAAAAAAAGAGAAAAAAGAAAGTACAGCGTGCACCCGCTCGTAACACCGCCTTTTTTTTTGGTACTAACCTCACTGGACAAAGGACCTCGCACGCTCCCCGTTGAGTGGAAAGGAAACGCCCATTTTTTTCTCTTTCGACTCCTTTCTTCTCTCTCTTGCTTGTCTCTTTAACCTTTTTTGCTTTTCCTCCAACCCCTTGCCGACACTTTTCGTTGTAACCTCTCACCTCTTCAATCCCTCAGTCGTAACGATCTTATCTCCACTCTGCCCCTCATTTGGCGAGATCCCAAGACGACACACTTGCGCAATGGACCCCTCTCGCTGTTCCGTTGTCATATCTTATTACCCTGCCCCAAGACCTTTTACGATTGACGGCAATCACGACAATGCAACTAACCCTAGCCCTGAATACTTGAATGACCTTCAACAAGTGTTTGGTCAAGGTATATTTTATTTCCTTTTCTTTGTTTTTTCCTTTTCTTCCTTTTTTCTTCTGCCGGTCCAGACCTACAATACCATGACAACCACCATGGATACTATACTCAATGAAGAACAATACACTCATATTCTAATCACACTACTCGTAGTTGTCTTACATACGAACGCAGCAGATGCTGTCGAAGAGACGAAACAACTGAGCAAACTTACGCCTACCCTTCTTCTCCTCGATCTCGATACCGCCACACCCGATATGATCGCAGACAACGACGATTTGGACGACGACGATACCGTATATACCCCCTCATGCTCTTCTTCCTGCTCAAGTGCCTCCTGGGCCACCCCTACTAGTGCCCGCATTAGAAAGTTATCCCGCGAGCTCGATGCTCCCGTCATTGGTACTATTATTGCTACTATGGTTACCATATAAGCCGTTCTTTCTTCTCAACAACCCTCGCTTTCTTTTGTACAGCCTGTTCCTCCAACGACAATCCCTGCTTCATGCTCGACTGTGTTCACGCGGGTGCGGCAGATTACGTCGTGAAACCTCTCCGTATGGATGTCATTAAGACGATGTTCCTGGTAAGTTTACCCGCCTATCTCTTTTTTTTTTCTGTGATGCACCCTGCATAACCACATTTTTGCTCTAGAAATTGCACCGATGCCGACCCGATTTGAAAATGCACGACGCAGCTCACGGATCGTCCTCTTCTGACAATGTTCTCTCTACTGTCTCCACTCTCTGCCCTGAGGACGACGACATGCACCAGCGCATCAAAGATATCTTCAATAGAGATGTCCGGTAATTTGTTTTTACCATTTATTTTTGTTATATCAGGTCGTATCTCGTGAAAATTTTCAACGCTGACGAGATTGGTTTCTTTTTTTCTTAGATTCACTAAATCCGTCATGGACATCTACGCTAATCCTGTCGTTGTTCCGCCCCGTCCAAAGTATCGGGGATTGCCTTCGTACGTAATTTAAAAAAGCGCGGGCCACCCCCATTCGTCTTCTATTTCATCCAACTCTCACACATACTCGTTTTTTTTTTTTTAAAAAAATAATAGAGAACGTGCTGTAGTCCTCAAGCATAAGGTCTCCTCCTGGGACTTTAGCCCCTTTGACTTGAGCCACGATGACCTCATTCACTGCACCTGCATGATTTTTGAACAAGTCCTTTTGTTGCCTGAGCTTGCTTACATGTCCATCTCTCAAGGTAAACGCCTTCTTGTTTTGCTTCGCCCCTGTGTCACGACCCTCCCACAATTAACATTGCGTAACGCATCCAGACCAATTGTACGACTTCATCACTGATCTTTCAAACGCCTACCTGGACTCGAATCCCTATCACAACTTTGCTCATGCTGTCGACGTTTTGCAATGCCTGTACTACTTTTTGTGTCAGCTCAATCTCCTTCCTCTCATTGACCGTGCCAGTCACACCACGCAGCCCAAAGTACACCCAAAACCTCAAGATTTGCTACGACCCAATGACATATTTGCGTTACTGATCGCCGCCATCGGTCACGACGCAGGCCACCCTGGCGTGAACAATCTCTTTCTCGTAAGCATTTGCCCAAAACGCTTTTATTGAAATTTTTTTGTCACGCGACAAATCCGGAAGATGGCGTGCAGCAAGCTCATATCCTCCCTTTATTTCAGATCAATTCGGCTGCTCCCTTAGCTCTCCTTTACAACGACCGCTCTGTCCTTGAAAGCTTCCATTCTATGACGCTTTTTCATATAATCAAGAAGCATGGCTTTGATCAGATAGGCGGTGGCCCGGGTTCATCGGGCTATCAAGGTATGCTAGGAAACCACAAAGCAAATTTATCAGTCTCTCTTGCTAACTATGCCTGCCAGCCTTCCGCAAAACCGTTGTTACCAGCATACTCGCGACTGATATGTCGCTGCACGCCGATTACGTCAAACAGATCAATTCTCATGCATTTCGGATATCGGGATCAGAAAATGACAACGAGAATGGCCGTCTTTTGCTCTGTAGTGCGCTGATCAAGTGTGCAGACATCAGCAATGTGGTACGTTATGCTCTTTTTGATATAGGATGTTCGTTGTCCTAAAAGCAGTATGTTAGACACGTCCCTTTCTGCGTGCTGCCAAGTGGGCAGAGCTCCTCGTACAAGAGTCTGTCTGTCAAGGCGACCTGGAACGTACACTCGGTCTACCCAGTCTGCCTTTAAACGATCGCGAGAAGGTGGTTTTGGAAGACTCCCAAATCGGTTTCATTCGTTTCGTGGCTCTCGAACTGTTTGAGAATGTGCGCGAAATTCTACCTGGTATGTAAATCAAGTTTTTATGTCGTCAGTATACTGAACAAGCGAAATTAGAACTGTCGTTTACCGTCGATTGCATCCGCGAGAATCTGATCCGATGGGAAAACCGTAAAAATGCAACGCACGATTCAGGTGTCGCCAGTCTGGGTGAAGACGAGGAGGAGGAAGAGGAGGAAGGAATACTCGAAGTGAAAGAAGAAATCACGGTCGAAGCTGGCAGCAAACGTCGAAGCAACAGCCTCGATTACCATGCGCAAGCAGTAGAAGTGCTGAGGAAACGGCTATCTCTCGACACAAGCCATAAAGAGGATGGAGGCGAATTTACCAAACTACCCAGCATGCCTACCGTTGCTCTGCAAAGTTACGATGGGCACCATGCTCACCGTCACCACGCTGAACACCACGAGTACGCCGGCCCAGATGGACCAAGTCCTGTCTATTGCCAATGCACGATCCAGTGAAGAAATTAAACACCCTCCTTCGACACACCGCATATGTGACGTACCCGACCCGAACCACGCCAAACCTCACAGGATATACATTCGCACACCACACACGTACATCCGCAAACACACTTTTACACCACGCACAACTCCCACCACGAAGCATTACACATTGATCCCTTTTCTCCCTGCTGCATTCATCATTTCATATCCCCTTGTACTTCTTTTACTCATCCATCATTGTACAAATTCCCCTACCTGTCATATGTACAAGTATTGGCTCCTTCCCCCCCCCCCAATGCACGCGTTCTTGTTTGTATAGAAGAAAAATAGATTTACGCTTACAAGAAAATACAATTTGGGTGGGCGAAAAGCAAACGAAGCGATGAAAAGAGATCATAGAGAGCATAGTAAAAGAAAGGAAGGATAAACAATCATACATCATGGGGCATATACACAGAAAAGAAAACGCTGAGGCCTCGTAAAAAAATCAGGACGAAATCAAAGTAGTAAGGAAAGCAAACTAGTAAAGGTACTGGTAAATATGATTCGTTTTGTGAATGACAGTCCCGTTTCCCAAAACCAACAGGATGTGAACGGGATTGGTGTTCCCTTCGGGGCTGTCAGGTATGCGGCATAAAAGGAGCTCGCGACCACGGTATTCAACGTGGGGAGAACGGACCGTGCCAAACCAGACTTGCAGGTCACGCGAGAAGTTTTCCCCGTGAAGCGACAGTGTCGAGGAGTCCCTACCGGAAACAGTATAATGAGACAAGTAAGGAAAGCGTTCAACAATAGGGCTGTTCGGTTGAAGGGGCTGGTCTGGCGCCCAAAATTTGTAGTTAGCGCAATCTAGAATAATATAAGAGATTAACTTTGTAGATATTCGCAATGGGCACCCTTTACCTGTGCCGACGATGGTCCAGACAGCCGCATCCGACACATCTTCGGACCAATAGGCGCCGAGCTGAGAGATAGAGAGGCGGCGACCCTGGCTGTAAGAAGCATCAGGCACGCCACCCAAACTGTTGACACGACGGCGGAATAGGAGTGGATTCTCTTCCATCATGAAGGTTTCATCGGATGAGACACGGCGCTTGCGAACGGCGCGGCCAGTGTCATGAGAAGTGCCCTCCCCCCAGGAGATGCTGGCGGCGTTGGGTGGCATAGGCGAGATGGGCCGACGAGGCTCGAGCGTTTTGTGCATACCGACCATATCGTTTAGGCAGGCCAAGTACGTGACGGGGTGAGCTGCACGCGGCATGGGACCTACCGTAGGCGATGAAGCATCGGTTGTATGATAGGCAGGATCCTGGACGATCTGAAGTGCGACTTTGTGGAGCTGCGAGACCGGATCGCCCAAACACTCGTCGCCGAATTCGCCACCGCCACCCATGATCTCGGGGGAGTCCATCGCAGCTCGTGCGCCACCCATAACCGTGGAGGCCTTGTCGATCTTGCGAATTATCATGACTGGACTGACCAGGCCGGTGGTGAGACACTGCAAGACAATGTGCTGGTTGTAGTGTATGGGGATGGGCTGGTTGGATGTGCTGCGAAGAGCGATAGCGGGGGGTGGTGGGTGGGAGACAGCACTTTGCTGGGGACAGTCTTGATGCTGATGATGCTCTGGTGGATCGTCGGTAGGAGAGCGCGAGGTGTCAACAATCCAAATCACGAAGGGGTCCCAGCTGGTGGTACGTGCAACGAAGCAGGTACCACCCCCATTCGGTTCGTCAGACATGAAGCCAGGCACGGCAAAAGTGGACTGCCCGCACGAGACACCGAGATATTTGGTGGATACGGTTTGGGACCGGATGCGATTGAACAACGAGACAGTCGTACCATGGTGAATGCATACTTGACGGTCCTTTTCTCACTTAGTCCACAGTCTGCGTGAAATCAGCCAAACTTACACTCCATGTTTTTGACGCTCTGTCGCTTCTTGCTTGGCTTGCTGATCACCTTAATGCCGCGACTAGCGAGCGTACCCAGTAAGGCAGTGTTCCCGAGCTGGATACGGACGAGGCATTCGACCCTCTTGCGTTTCTCATCCGCATCGTTAATGAAGAGATTTTTGGATACACAACGCCCGGCGGCAATGATTTGATCGCGTTGCTCACGCGCCCAATCCAAACTTTGTTGGACCTGCTGCGTCTGGTGGTGCTCCTCGTTTGGTTTGGCAAGCGTGGGTTGCCCTGTGTGACCGATCACGGTCCCTTGAGACGTATACCATTCGACTTGGCCTGACTGCTGATAATGACTGCTTTCGCCTGAAATGCCTACCGTTAGTCGAGGCGGATTTTCATTGTCCTGGCTCCACCATGAGGAACCGATCAAGATCGCTGTAGGAGGCGGGCACAAGAATCTAAAATGATCATGACGTAGTGAGTCATGGATCATACAGAGGGAGCCCCCACACAGTTGTTTTGGAGAAAACTCTAAATTTTCAGTTACCTCTTCTCGGTGCCGTAGCTCTTTTGTGCAACCTTGCTAGTGAGGATCATGACTGTTTTCTCCCCCATAGCCACAGGATCGGAAGCGTGCAGGTAGTTATTAATCAACGGCTGAAGCTGTGCCTCGCTCGCCTGAGCCTGAGCTAAGCGCGAAGAAGCAAGCGAGGCTTTGAGCATACGATGGTCCAGAAACCGCGGCTCATTGCCGTCTTCGTCAGTTTCGGGGATCGTGGGAGTTAAACGCGAATGACCCAAGCGCGGGATCGAAGTCGTGGTACTGCTGCTGTTCGAACTGAAGCCGGGGGCAGGTGAAGAAGGTGATTCAGGAGGCGATAGAGCAGACCCGCTCGAAGACAGATAGTACGGATAGTGCTGCAATGATGACTGGCGCGACCGTCCTTGGTGTTGCTATGAGTGTAGCGTGTGTGATAGTACGTGTGTCCTGCCAGTTAGCCCCAGTGCTTTTTTTCCTTTGGTTTTCCAAAATGGGCACGTACCACAGCTTCACTCGAAAAGGAAGGGTGCGCAAAATCGGGCGCAGGAGTGAAGGTATGGCTGCCGCTCGTGTTGGGGCTGCTGTGATGCTGGTAAGTATGGCTGCCTTCCATTGGCTCGTTCAGCCGCATGGACGCTGTCTCGAGCGACCTATCGTCTTCTTGGAGAGACTCGAGGAAACTCGGCGAGAAAAAGGCAGGCGTCCCGGGCGTGAAAGGGGGGCCCGCTGTATCGTGGTCTGGGTGGTGCTGCTGGTGGTGATGCTCGTGTGGACTGGTGTTTCGGTTTGGCTGGCGCAGAGGAGGAGCGACTGTAGCGGGATCGGCGATGGAGTCACCTCCTCCCATCCACGAGTGGATCAACTGAGGCTGGTGACGTTCGTGTATGGCACCAAAGTCACCGAGGTGCAATGGTTCCCTGCTGTGTGCGTTTCTGTTTGCTGTGTGGGGTAACGTGGGAAGACCGTATGAAAGGCCACCAACATCTTGCCTCTCGCCTGCATTGTGGTGCTGGACCGCATCTTGGCTAGATGAATGCTCGTCGTGAAAGCCATTAGGAGCAGCAGAGGACTGCTGCATAAATTCGAACCCGATCGACTGAGGATGATGGGATCCTGCCGTGAGCAGCGTATTGTCTGTGTTTGAAGACGATGAAGAGGCAGAGCCCAAGAGGCCGCTGTCTAGCCCTGAAGGCACGCCAGTGCCTTCCTGCCCTGCTCTTACTGCACCAACACATACCCCTCTTTCTGTTGCTGCTGCCGCTGGACCGCTAGTCCGACTCTCGAATGGATTTTGAGGATCCAGAAACGAGCTTAACTCTGACCATTCGGCTTTATACACGGGCCAGCTCAGCCCACTCGTATCTGTAGTTGTTGCTGTATTTGCAGAGGTTAAGCCAGCAGCCGCTGTACCGACATTAAGCTCTTGCGCGTGCGGGTCCTGTTTTCGTTTTCGACTAGTGGGTGGCGTTTGTGTAGAAAAGCCAACGGGCTCACCTCGGTCGGAAGGGTCAGCCATAATGAAAAGAAAGAACAGGAAAGGACAAAAAAGTGCAAAAGTGCGGGGAAGTCACCCGCTTTGCCATGTTGTTGTGCGAGTGCTCAACTCGCGCTTGCGGGTCTTCAAAGAGGTGACGAACTTCCCCGCTTGAACCCAATTCAGGTCTGTGTTGCATCACAGATCGCCCTTTTCCTTCTGTTCTTGACTGCCACAGAAAGAAGTTTCCCGCCTTTTACCGTGGCTTTGATGCGCGTATGCGGCACGTTGGGTGCGTGTCTGCTTGTGAGTTAATTTTTTTATTTTCCCTGGCCGAAATAAGTCCTCTTACAAAATCAAAAAATTCCTGGCAGCTGTATTGCTGTTAGATCACGCCCGTAAATAGGGATTCAGATATAGTCAAAGCTCAGAAGTGGGGACAGTTTATAATTTGACTTGTTGCACAGTCGCACATACATATGCGTCGTGGGCGTTGAAATGGTGTTTATGCTTCCAAAAACATATCACCAACCACGGTCATGATTTTTTTTATTTCTGTCGGCCCTGATGTCCAAAACGACACGACCGCCTGGCTCAGATTCACCTATCATCTAACTATGGACCGATTAAAGGGTCTCAGCCTGCCGAGTTGATTAGCCGTCATAAAGTCTCATAAGGAATGGTATATATTCCAACGAGCTCGTGATCCAAACAGAAATACTCGATAACCACCATCGGAGACTTTGTTGCCCTCGCCCAACCAATACGTCTTAGCAGCAACTCCATATGTCGCTCGCTCGACTTGCTCATTGTGCGCTTTCATTGTGAATCTCGCGTTCATTAATTAGAGTGCAAACAGCTACTCGTTATTTCTTGGGTTCGGCTTGCTTTCCTCCCTTTATTCTTCTGTCTGTCTCTGCCTCTGTCCTCTTTTACAGAAGAATAGCGCGAAACTGGTCTGGTTAGTAAAATGGAGCTCCGTATCACATGCAGCAGAGTCATTTGTTGCCACTTGGCGCGCCAAGTCCCACATTTCACACACTCGCGCACTCAATTCCGCATCACACAATATATGCCGACGCTCCTATATAAGCATCGTCAGGGCGGTCTAAAGACCGGTAACTGACAGGTTACATGTTTTGCCTTTGACCAAAACGCGTATTGGATTTTCATCAGGCGACAGCGTTTGGCAATAGAAGACGTACATCACCACTTTATTCGGAATCTTCCAATGCCATGGGCGGTGCGCCGTAAATAATTGAACAGGTGATGTTTCTTCATGGACCTTCTCAAATACCTCCTTGAAAAAATGCTCTCTTGTGATGTCGTAGGATATGACACTACCAGAGCCTTCATATGTCAGTGACCATTATCTATTTTGATTTCATATTGATAAACATTGCATGAGGAGCCGTCCAGGATTTGTTCGACCTTGTAAGTCCTCATGACCTTTGTGACATGTATGCAATATGACCGTAAGACAGTCTTTATTGTTATATTTTTTTCATTCTTTATGAACATTCATTCCAGAAGATATCAAAGCGCTAAACTAGCTATCGAGATCCATTCTGAAGTCAGTTGGTCGTTCGACTGAAGTGCACTTTCTACATACCTATGGCAGAGCTGGATTCGTTATTGCTCGCGCAAGGCGGCAGGCCGCCACCTGATCTAACTAACGCGCCCGCGTAGGACACCCGTCTAATTCCTTTTGTTAAACCTATGTCTCACCATATTTTTATCCAATGTGAATCACTTTCCAGATGGGTTGGGCTGAGAGACATTTGGGTATATGCCTATGAGTAGAGTTTTTAACTACTACCGGCTTCTACCGTAGCTAGGGCAGAGGAGGAGGATAAAGCAAGGAGGACAAAAGGAACGGAAAGGGAAAGGAGCGGGCCGGACATCAAATGAGTATATGTTGACATGCTTCAGTTTTTATGTAGTTCAGTTCAGTTACAGACAGAGGAAAACAGCAAAAAAAAAAAAAAAAAAAAAAAAAACCTCCGGGTGGGAGGGCGCGAGCGGAAGAAAGGAAGAGAGACGCAAACGGGAGAGAAGACGGGAGGAGCAGAAACGCAATACAGCAAGCTGCGTATACGTCGGAACAATGTTGAAGATGTCTAATGTATTGTATTTTAACGCTACAACTTACTATCATGCACACCGGTGCATGGCCGAGAGACCGGTGGCAGAGGGACTTGAGGGGAACTTTTGTCGTCTATATTGTTTTTTTCTGTTAGATTATACCCGTAGTCCTATGTATAAATGTACTTGCCGAAAAAAAAACGACTTTAAGAAGTACAAAGAAAAGAAGAACAAAGGCAACGTGGGAGAAACATAGCTCTTTTCATGAGACAGACTAACGTCGCCGGACTCCCCTGCGGTTACATGAATCGCGTTTGCTAATGGGAAAAAAATAACGCAGGAGAAAATAGACCCTGACAGGGATTGACGTGAGGTAATTTTCGCGTTTCAAAGGTCTCATTGGCGTACTTTACTATCACGCGGTTCGCGTTTACCGATGGATAACAGAGTCCTTATGAAAAAAGTATTGATGTCATATGTGTTCCGCGGAAGACGTGTCAGGTACCTGCATTCTCTATGTAAAACAGCTCTCGCAAAATCACGGGGTATAAAGAATATCCACAGCCAAGTCATCGTATGGGATGATAGCATACAGTCATACAATATACGTCAGCTTATAATAGCCACGTATACATTTGGTAGAGCGGTGTAAAGTTAAGCTTTATGGAAAAACTCGTATCGGCCGTCGGTGTATGATATGATCCCATACAACAGCGAGCTTCGCGATCGCAGTGTCGCGGTCATTCGTAGCCCTCCAAGCTGCGTCTTTTGCGGCTAAGCCTCTTCATTTGCGGCGATGGATCATCACAACCTGCACTTGTTCTTCGGATCACTCTTATCCGAGTCGAAGGCGAGCTGGGGTCAAGGCCCAGACCCCTTCGTTGGGGGCTTCGTACAGTCGCCCATAGGAACATTGAGTGAAAATCATGTTGCAAGGCTTTCTTTATGTGTATACAGATATACATACCGTATATAGTATGTAGATACATGCAAACTGTATGTCATTAATGGGACGACGTGTATAATGGTGTAAAGAACGATGTCAGAAAAGGCACGTTACTGCTATTTTCCTTTTTTCTCCATGAATTTTCGGAGTAAAGTCTTCAACATTTTTGATAGAGAGAGTAAAGTGAATGACCATCAGCGTGACTTGAGGGGAAGGAGAGCGCAAAATAACCAGGGTTCTGAATACTGTAGGTGTCACCAAACCAGACCCAGTGTGGTACCATGATTTCTTTGAGAAGTTGTCGTTGCGTTCCGGCGTTATACAACAGGAATGCCCGCCTTTGCAACACTAGAAGTATCGAAAATAATGCTCAACCGCACCATCACTATTTTACTCCAGCCTTGTTACTCTACTCCTACACAAGCAATTTAGACTCGTGTCGGTGACGTGTAGTGGACAATAGAAGCTTTTTGAACAAGATGGACCATTTGAGTGAAGTCTGCTACAGCAATAAGTTCTTTTCTCCTGCTCGCCTCTCGATGACCGTATGTGGCAAAGGAGTCATTTAAAAGCTAGTTTGATATTGCCTCTGTCCAATATCTGATTTGATGGTCAAAACCCCACACATGAAGGCAAGGTTCTATACAACTGTATACTAACCAAACTGAGGTTTTTCTCTAGAAATTCGCCCATTGGATAACGCTAACCAATTAGACATCGTGCTACCTTGGCGCAGTACTGGTTTTTTTTCTTTTTTGAGTTCTCTCCTCTCCCATATCATCCTCGCAGGGTTTGCTGTACTTCGCTTGTGTTGCTTGCTACAAAGTGACAGCGGTATGTTTTAACTTTCTTTTCTTTATATGAGCAATCCATTCAAGGTGGTCCATGCGTGCGACAAAAAGGTCAATTTACCCACAATAGTAACCAACCACCATTTATACAATGTTTCGTTTATGGTAAAAAGAAAGGAGACAGAGAACGAAGAAACGAAAAAGGGCGCCATACAAGGCGCAGATCACGCGTCCGAAAAGGTACGGATACAGAAAAATTGTTCTCGGATGATGTAACACCGTGTGAGGAAGTGTAGGAGAAAGGGTAAGGTCGTGTACCCATAACAGACCCAAAAGCTCACCATAAGAGGAGGATATGCACCAGAATAGCTGAAAACAGCACGGGTACATGACACGGAAAATCAACCTGGCTTTCTTTTTTGGGATGGCTCCATTTATTCATATTTTCCTCATCCTTATAAAATGAACCCATGGTGCTGCGCTGGACAAAAAGACTTCTATTTTTTCTCTTCTTCTTTGTCGTTACCTTTCGCAGGCTTTTTCTACAGCGCCCAAATCGCATTTGCTACCGTCCGGCATAACACAATCCGCGCGAACTAAATTTGTGCACATGTATAATATAGCGAAGAGCGTGCACGGCAGCAAGCTGGTGTTCGCCATTAACAGCGCCGCTGGTCTCAGTATCTTTTTCTTTGGAGTAAGTTTCTCGATCTACCCAGAAAAAAAGTCTTACCATGTATGTTGTGTTACAGTACGACCAAGGTGTCATGAGTGGTGTGAATATTTCGCCAGATTACAAGAATATTATGGGCCTCAACGACAACGAAGCGCTCCTTGGTGGCGTTGTGGCACTTTATTACGTTGGTACTTTGGTTGGTGCTCTCTTAGGTGGCTGGATTGGTGACAAGATTGGACGTATCAAGACGGTTGTCGTTGGGTGTATGTTTGCCGTTTTCGGTGCCGCTCTCCAAACTGGCGCTCAAAACGTTGCCTGGATGATTTGTGCTCGTATCATCACGGGTGTTGGAACAGGTCACCTGTAAGCAGTAAGAAGCTATTCTATTACATATCATTCATAGAAAATGCACCCAGGAACGCCATCGTGCCTGTCTGGAGCGCAGAGACATCACATTATGCTTCAAGGGGCATGTTCATAGCTATGGAATTTACTCTCAACATCTTTGGTGTTGTTATTGCTGTAAGTCAACAAAAAAAACTGGAGCACTGTTACTCAAGCTAACCATCGACGTTTTATAGTACTGGATCGCTTATGGCCTGAGCGATGTTGAAGGGGGTATGCGTTGGCGATTCCCTATTGGTTTCCAGCTCATACCATTGGCTGTTCTTTTGGTGGGTATCAATATCTTCCCCGAGTCACCTCGTTGGCTGCTCAAGAAAGGCCGTGAGGAAGAAGCCATGTTCATTTTAGCGGCCCTTCGTGGTGAGGGTGACTTGAACCATCCAGACGTCATTCGTGAACGCGATGAGATCATGGAAACCCTCAAGATCGAGGAAGCTGAAGGTGGTGAGCCTAGCTATTGGGCCATGTTGTTCAAGTACGATGAGTTCAATATTCCAAGACGGGTCCATTTGTCCATTTGGTTACAAATCATTCAAGAGCTTACTGGTATTGGCGTTGTACGTAAAAAGCATGGAGCGACTCTGTACATTGCTAGTGCGCTCATAACGGCTTTTTTTTCACAGATTACCGTCTATGCACCTGAGTGCTTCTCTAGTGCAGGCTTTTCAGAGAAAGTCGCTCAGCTGCTGTCTGGTATCAATGATATTTGTTATATGCTGTCAACTTTGGTTGCTGTGTTTACCCTTGACCGTTGGGGACGCCGCTTCACACTTTTCTACGGCGCTGTATTTCAAGGCATCTCGCTGATTTTGGTAGCAGTGCTGACCAAGCCAGATATTATGGAACAAAACAAACTTGTAAGTGTTCACTGCTGAGCATTTTGTATCGGGTGACAAACAATGCCGAGAGCTCACATGACTGTTCTCCTGCAACAGGGATACGGCATTGGTGCTACTGTCTTTATTTTCTCATACACTGCATTTTTTGGTATGACCTGGCTGACCGTACCCTGGCTGTACCCCGTCGAAATATACCCCCTTCGCGTTCGAGCTCGTGGCGGTGCTTGGAGTGTCGTCGGATGGTCCATCGGTAATGCTCTTGTCACCGAAATAACGGTATGTCTATCACACCAATGTATGTCATAACAGCCTTGGCATACTCACCCACCCCTTCCACTTGATTTAGCCACCTATGCTTGCTGGTATTGGTTGGGCAACTTTCTTGCTCTTTGGTGCCCTGAATTTCGTCGCAATTCCCTTTGTCTGGGCTTTATATCCTGAAACGATGAACAAGACGCTTGAGGAACTAGATGTCATCTTTTCTACGCGGTCACTCTTGGTCTGGAATGCTGAGAAGGAGCTCCGTGACAAAGGCATCGATCCCAACGATCCGCTGCGTAACATTGAAGACGTAACTGGCATTCATATCAGCAAGGCGCATGCAACAAGTGGCGACGAAGAGAAACGGGCAGAGAAGCATGAAACCGATGAAGCTGCAACGCCCGAGAAGCAAAAGATTGAGACAAGCCATGAGTAATGCTGATAAACATGGAGTATTTGTATTCCCTATCGTATAGTTTTGTACCTGTATAATATATATTTTATGTGTATGTTATATAAAGTCATATGGACGAGGTGCGCGATTCCCAATTTGAAGGGTTTGCAATAATTCGCTTTTCCGTAGACAATTTTTTGGACCGGTCTTCCTCTCCTTATTTTTTCTTTCTATAAAACCACCACAGCTGCTCTTCGATCTTGCAGAAGCGGATAAAATAAAGCACGTAGATTTTTGCCAGTAAGTGCACGGACTTCCATCGGAAGCGCTTGTTGTACTAGACAACCATGCCATAACGGTGGAGGTACGTGCGGCATTCGGGGCACATATTGACCAGGGTGCACATCGTGAGCTTGTCTTTGTCTGACATACTATTGAACATCCGCTTGAGGTATCTCGATATGAGACTACTTACCCACCAAAAGGCAGCAGGGATATATTGCCTGGGTAGTATCCATTGACACGTAGGACGGACCAGCCAACTCGTTTTTCTTTCCTCGTCAACAGGCAAGTTTTGTGTTACTGGTCGTCCTAATATGTTCTCGTGCAGGTGCCCTCACTTTGTCCACTTACCTCGATACTGGAACATGGCCACCTTTTGAATTGCTGGCTTGTTTCACACACTCAGGGAGCAGATTGTATGTGCGGTCCACTTTTGACCATATAGACCTTTGTACTGTACGTGCAATACAGCAGCGATACAGTATTTACTACGAGCAGAGTCATGTGAGTACATTATGTTGATCTCCATAACGCGTCTCTGCGGCTGTTCGACTGATTAAGAGGCTTTTGGCTTTACCATGGACGCTTGAGGGCTACCTGCATGAACGACTTTTACTCCGAAATTCGGCCTCGACTAATACATGCTTCGTTGCACCTTGTCTAATACTAACATTCTACGAGAGTCTTACGCATTTCCCCGGTATTTTCTCATGATCTCGTTATTGTTACCTTGCTGGGTAATATTGCAGGACTGATGCACGATGAACACTAGCAAGCGTAGTTGATTTGTTGGTCCTTGCACGATTTTGAATCTCGTTCGAGCAGATGGACGAATGGAGGTGCGTACATTTTTCCTCCATCCGAAGGCTCGATCTTTCTTCAGCTTGTAGGCTAAGCTAAGAGTGTTTTATGCTTAGCAAACTGGGACTACTTGAGGCTGTGGAAGAAATAGAATACATTCGCAATGATGGCCTGTTTTGGGCCACGTGCCACGATCTTCTGCCTGATAATAGTTGCTCTGGTGGCTCAGTCACGCATCTCGACTGTCGCGTCCATTCCGAGTAACTACGTGAAGGCGTTTTACTTCGAGGTACGACACTCAAAAAGTAGAGGCAAGGATATAAGCTATAAGCGTGTTCTAGCCATTCTGCAGATACAGTAGTCATCCTTTCGCAGCTTTTTGAGGCTTGAAAAAGCTTGCTTGGGCAATGCGGCCTGGTAACGTGTTTGAAACGTGTAGTACTTTTGGTTCAAAGAAGCACATATATGATATCTTCATATTTCTGGACGACAACGAAAGCAGAGCAGCGGGTGCCTCGCCGCCCCGTTAGTTTAATTACCATTGGTGAGGCCGAGCTGACCTTGCGAATGATTGAGCAAAAGTCATACCCGAGCTCAAATCATAAACTACAGATGCAGACAACGCACATGCCTACAACTACGAAGGAAAAAGCGTTCTGCGGGAGAAAGGGAAGCGAAGGCTTTTCTGGGCCCCTCTCCTGTGAGATATATAGTTACTACTGGACAAACTTATTTTATGTATAAGACTATACATCTTAGGCCGTGAAATATGTCTGGATGCCCTTGTTCACACGCTCGTAGCGCGCTATCTCTCGCTCGTGCTTCAGGTCCTTGAGACGGTTCTCCAGCTCCCTGCGCTCCTTGGTTTCCCGTTCTATGGCATGCTGATGATCGCTCTTGATATCATTCACAAGTTTACGGAACTCGCGCCGCAAGGAGGCTGTCGTCGGTGCCTCGCCATCTGGATGATGACCGAGTTTATTGATCCTGTGCTCTGTCAACGAGGCATCCATCTCTTGCACCTGGCGAGTCAACTCCTCGATACGTTTCTCATATTTCATGCGGTCCGTCTCGAATTCCATCGCGGTTCCCGTTAGACGATCAAACTCCTTCAGAATGCCTTCAAAGTTGATCTCCATCGATTCGCTCTGCGCCAACCAGGCATCTTCGCGCTTGGAAAAAGCTGCCTGGGCTTCGCGCAGTATCTCGTTCCGTTCAACCGAGCTATGTTTCTCCCTCTTAACGTGCTGTATCTCTGCTTCCAGCTCATTGATACGCACGTCACGAGCATCGACAATCCTTGCCTTGTCGCGAATAAGGTCCTCGAGATCTTTGCAGATGCCTTCCAGCTTCTCGCGGTCCGATTCGAGTTGGCGCTGTGCTCTCGTCGTTTTGTTGAGCAAAGCTCTTTGCTCATGCAGCTGCGCCTCGTATTCTTCCCGCTGTTCCTCCAGCTGTTGTTCGTACTTAACCTTGATTGTTTCGCTTCCACCCTCCATCATCTGCATGACAGACTCACGCTTGAGCACACGCTCATATTTCTGCTTTTCTGCACGTAGTTCCGCTGCTTCGTCTCTGTGCTGCTTCATTTCACTCTCCAATGTGGCCAACCTGGATTCAGCTGTGGCAGCACGGGACTCGGCCTTACTGAGCTTGACTTCGAGATCAGCAATAACAGACCGTAATTTGGAGGCATCGTCGTTGCTCTTTGCTAGCTCGTCCCGCGCCTGTCTCACCTCTTCTTGGCTACTGGAGAGCTGCCGCTGGAAGTAGGCATCCTCTTGTTTGCTTGTGCTATTTCATGTTAAAAAGAAGCAAGATCAAAACAAACAGAAAACGTACTTTGGCTTTGTAGACGCGAAGCTATCTGCGACCTGACTGAGGTTTCGGCCAGGACCGTTTTCGAACTCCTTACATCGAGCTTCAGCTGCTTCTTTTTTCTCTTGCAACGCGCGTAATTGGAGCTCGCATTTTTTGCGAGATATTGATTCGAGGCGTTCTTTTTCGTCCTTTGCTTTCACCTCACGTTCCAGATGGTGGATCTGTTGTTTATACTCCTCGAACTGTCCTTCAATGCTGATAAGCAGGTGGGGTACTTGCCCCGTTAGGGTCGAATATTTTCTCGCATCCATATCGAAAGTCAGTCCGTCGCCTAAATTCCTGGGTGACAGTCGGTAGCGTTGAGCTAACGTATTCAAACTTTCCACCGCTTGTTCTAGGGCAGACTGGGACTTCCCATCCATAGATTGCTTGTTCTGCTGCTTCGGATGTTCCATAGGTATATCGGCACTCCTTTTTTCATAGCCTTGAATCCCCTGTTGTAGGACGTAAGCGCTATGCTCCAATAGCTGCCGCCGTAGAGCAGCTTCGGTCGCTAGTGCGTCAATGAGCTCTGCAGACACATGGTGCATATTGCCATTGTCTTGATCCTTGCTTGTACCGACCGGAGGGTCGCCAGAGAGCACAGCCAGCGAGCGGGAGGCATCATGCACATGCTTCTGCAGTGAATATTTGGATTGTAGGTACGAGACATGCTCCTGTATGGCTTGATGTTTCTATGGCGAGGAGATGCACAAATATCAAGTAAATAAGACCAGAGATGACCGCAAAACTCATACAACATCGTACCTCCTTCAGTTCATTGAGTTCCTCATACGACAACATTTTAAACTCTCGCGTGTCCATCACGGCTTGCGATACGAGCAACTGAAGCAGAAGACTTTCAATGGGTTCACCTCCGTCTGCCAAGTTATTGGTACCGGGCAGCGATTCGGCTTCGGATCTAGGCTTTCTGTGCCAAAGTTTAGCAACCTCTGCAGATAATCTTCTCTTGGTTGGATTGCTTCCGGACTCTTCTGAATCTAAAGGAGATGAAGAGGAAGAGGGCATTTTTGGGTCGACAGAAGATTGATGAGGAGTCGATAATGAGTTGGACAGATCGACTAAACATGTAGCATATATGATAGTGGACGAAAGTGTGTGAGTAGGCCTCAGGTTCGAGCGCACAGCCTTCACTTACGAGGAACGGTTGCTAGAGAGGGCTTTCGTGCAATGGAATTTTGAGAGTCTCTTGCACGAAACGGCGAGCGTGCAGGTATGGATGGAGATGGGCTGGAGGGTTTGGCACCGGAACTGGAACTGATGGAGTATTTTTTGAAAGGCTTGCCGGTAGCATTACTGTCCCTTGATGAGCGGGATGGTGCAAAGAACTCAAAGTCATCGTCGTCGTTACCGTTGTCGTCGTCGTCATCATCATCGTTGTCGTAGTCATTTGCTGCTGCAGTTGATTTCGGGTTTGGCTGAAAAGGACGCGGTGCGGATGGCGAGTGAAGCAATTCACGTGTGCTTTCCAAGAATGAGTTTGAACTCTTTGGCTCTCTTTCTCTGGAGAACCCGTAACCTCCGCGGTCAAGCTTCAAACCGGCCGGTCTCTCGTCTTCGCCCGATAGCCGAGCCAGCGGCACCTAGAGTCATTCAGGAATAAGCCAAACCAGCGTTCCATGGTATTGTATCTCCAACTATTATGGTATAGTAGTCGCAAACAATTCTCACCGTGTTCATAATTAGGAGGAAAGAAAAGAAAGAGGGGTCAAAGCTAAATCATACATGCAAAATAATTTTGTCCTGCACGCAACTCCACCAGTGCCTAAAAATTCACCTTTGCTTCTCTTCCTCGCGCATTCTGATCGCCCTCTCTTTTTAGCAATATACGCATGTGGTCTGCATCTAAACTCCATATTTTGTTGTTGATCGGATGCCACATCGCCTGCGCCCGTTGACCAATTACGAGATTCGCGTTAGCCTTTCCCCACGTGGAAGATTACTGCAATTCAAGCGTTGGTTTCTGTATGGCATTCGTGCACCTTTGATACGAAGTCGCCACGCTGCGTTTGTTTCATATTTCAGTATGAGAGCCTTGAACGAGGTCTGTAAATACTATACTGTACAGTACAATCGGGGTACATCGCAAAACTGTAAGAACCCGTTTGAGGCCCGAAAAGGCTACCGCGTGCCTTTTGGAGCCCCACGCGAACTTTGGGGCCGTTTGAGGCCTTTTGAAGCCTTGAAAGGTCACGCCGTGCTTTTCAAGGCCTTTTTATGCATTTTGAATTTACGCTTTGTCTTTTAGGGCCTTTTGATGCCTTTTGATGGCCTTCGTTGCCTTTCGTTGCCTTTTTATGCTTTCATCATATTAACATCAACATATCTCATGAGACGCCAAAAGTAGTCCCGACATGGTTATTTTTTGCTTCGATATCGTATCAGGTAAAGCATGAGTATGTATAGTGAAATGAACCAATATATCATGAATTATTCCACATTATCAAGTCTGGATCTCTAAAATCTAAAGCACTATAAAGTATCGTATGATCAATGTTTGGGATTTATGTGGTTCACCAGGGTAGCTCTCATATTCCGTCTTCTTCTTCCATGTCATTCATAGCAATGGATAAACTAGGAGAAAACATGAACGACTCACCTGATGACTTTATCGGGTATTACACTTATTACACTTCGAGGTCTGCTGCTTGGTTGGGTTTTCTTAGTTCTCCGTTTTAATTCGAACGATAAGAAAATTTTTGACAGTTATTCTAATAAAAACATCTTTTCTTCGTTCGCGAACTTGACTGCACTGGATCCATTACCGTCAACTCAATTCCGTATGAATGCTGAAGTTCCCATCGAGTCTCTCTTGGCCCGTCTGGCCCAATTGGAAGAACAGGTCTCTACTAATACCTTCCTTTCCTCGGATCCGAACGTCAAAATCAGGCACCCAGGCTTGGATTTCCAGCCCTCTCCTGAGACTTTGGCGTCCTTCCCTGACATGGAAGCCGACTTCTTTCGGTCCAAACTGGACGAAGCAGATCGACGCAAATTCCTGTTCGACTGTCCAAAGAACTTGGTGCGTCAATACGACCCACCGACACTCAATAGGGTCCCCTCCATGCCCGAGGCCGCTCGCAAAACTGATCAACAGTTGCGCGACATTCAATACCGCCTCTCGGGCCTCACTCGGCCCCTCGACTGGTACGCTTACCAATCCATTCACGCCAACTGGGATGTTGACCAGTTCCGAGCTTATTCGCAATCGTTGGCACGGAACATGGGCGTCCTCCTAGCGGACGTCGCCTCCTACATCACCGACCTTCGCTTGGCCGGCCTTTTCGCTGGCATCGACGCTTCGCCTAAGCCGTCCGAGAATCCTTTGGTCCCCCCAGAAGAGCTTTTGGAACAACTCAAGCTTTCTCGCAGCATCCAAGAAGCCACGCAACCCGTCAAAAAACCCAGTAACCCCAAACCTCAAGCTCCAAGGGGCCCGACCCCAACGACGCTTCCAAGGTGCGCCTGCCCCGCCCCATTTCCCACCTAGCGTTACCTTCTCTTCTCCGCAACGGGGCCCAGATCGTTCGTCGGGGGAGTCGTTGGGGTTTCCTCAACGCTCCCGCCCGAAACAACGCCACCACTGAGCTCAATCGGGGGTCGCTTGTCACATTTTGCCGGAGCTTGGCAAGCACAATTCCCCTTAGACCTCCCGCCCATGACTTCTTCAGTCGTGCAAGCCGGTTTCGGCTGTGTTTCTCTTCTCCGCCGCCGACCCGTCATCTGCTCCGAGCCACCACACCCTCGCACCACCTCACCGCACCCGACCAGGACAGCATAGACCAAGCCGTCCAGTCCCTGTGCGCCAAGGGCGCCATAGAACCCGTCGACGCCTTTCACCACCACCCCTTTGGCTTCCTTTCTTCGATGTTCGTCATCCCCAAGAAGGATGGCGGGCGCCGCCCCGTTCTGAATCTCAAGCCATTGAACCAGTACCTTCCACAACGTCCTTTCAAGATGGAGATCATGCAGACCATCTGCCGGATGATACAGCCGGGGGACTTTCTTACGTCCATAGGTTTGAAAGATGCCTTTCATCATGTGCCGATTCATCCTTCGTCGCGAAGATTTCTACGTTTTCAATGGCGAGGCCGCCTGTTCCAGTATCGCGTCCTGCCATTCGGCCTATCGCTTTCCCCTTGGATCTTCACCAAAATGCTCAAACCTGTCCTCAAGTGGGCCCGTCGACGGGGCATACACCTGACGGCGTACCTCGACGACCTTTTGGTGATGGCCCCCTCCCAAGCTCAATCTTTCCAACAGACCCGCCAAGTTCTAAACAAGCTGGAGTCACTGGGATGGGTGATCAACCGGACCAAGTCCTCCCTCTCGCCCTCCCAACAGATCGAGCACTTGGGCCTCCGCCTGGACTCCTCCTCGATGTCCATTTCGGTGCCGGGCAAGAAGGTCCGTGCTTTACGTCGCCTCGCCCACCATCTCCTTTACCGGTGTAAGGTGCTAAGTCCCACCAGGCACCCACAGCGGATAGGTCACACGCACCTTCCTTTTACACTCATTTGTTGATCTCTCTTCTGTTACCTCCCCTCTTTCCTTTGTACACGCTCCACCCTCCCCTCTTTTTCTCGTAACCAATTCTTCCTCCCCTCTCCCTTTCGCAACCTCATCATCCTCCCCTCGCTTTTATTTTTTTATCAACCTCAAAGTATTTTTTGTTCAATCCTCGTAGATAGGAAATTAGTATATAAATATCCAACTAGTTTTTGTCTCAAATAAATCAGTCAATTGCACATCTACAAATACAAAGCTACCTTTCAGCTTATATTATCCTTTGCCTCCGTTGGAGTCGCCTACTCCACCGATAACACAAGCCGCCCTCTTATTTCTTTTTTTACACACACACAAGAGACGTAACATTCCTCTTCGCCTATGTCATAGACATAGCTATATCCGTGCCTGACGCACCGCACCCACAGCTTTGACTTACTTTCCAATATCCGACGTTATCACACTCGGAGTCTAACACACGTACAGTCTGGGATTATACAGTATATGACCAGCTAACTACTGTATGAGCGTGAAGCGCGGTGAGATGTAGAGAGAAAATGAGGTAGTGAAAAAGTATGAGGAGACAAGGAGAAACGTTGAAAACCAAATTTAAGTTATGTCAAAGTAGTTAGGCATATTATAAAAAACATCAACAAGTACATCACCTATATTATTCACATTGTAAGTTGTTAGAACTTACGAATGTGCTGGGAATTTTTAAAGGGATAAGTTCCCTTTAAAC